>JARFNZ010140950.1:0-10503 GCA_031763405.1 Balanus nubilus
ACCCCACCCCCCCCCCCCCCACCACGTCTCCAAGCCTTTTGTGTAATGCACATGAATCCCAAATTGGCTGCTGATCCGTAGTTGTAAACTGAACCTTCGTCTGTCCAGCCTATGTCTCTCCGACTGTACACCTCCTTTGGTCTGGACGTGTTCGATTCCAGGCCGCTTTAGCCCCGTAACCGAGCTTGAGCTCCAGACTGTCTGGTCTCGCCTTAGCTCACATTTTTCTATTCGCGCGACGGCTGACGAAATGTTACGATCCTGGCATGCCAAGTGTACACTCACACCAGCTGTGCAGAATGTCAGTCGGCGATATAATCGGACCACATTCTCTCGTGGTTTCTCAGCAAAATGACTGTCCGCCACTCTGACCCCGTGCACGGCGCGTGTGAGAACTGTCACCGCCCTGAACCTGATGCTGCCAGACGGGGCCGCAGCCTGATCCTGGTCGGAGCCTCAGACCTGTCCATCTCCACTCTAGAGCTTTCTTAGCTTTAGGTCCGATTCTCGCTGAGCGTAAACGTAGAGCAAACGCTGACAAAACGTAAGACTTGTGAAATTGAGTAGACAAAACGTAAGACTTGTGAAATTGAGTAGGCCATAAAAAGTCACAAATACAAGCAGACCGAAAACGGATATCGAAACGAAGTTGAGGGGATGGTAATAACATGACATTTGTTTATTGCGCTACGGTTCAAGCAAAATAAGGCAATCGGGTTTACGTTTGCTTTACTTTACGCTTACTTTTCGCTCAGTGAGAATCGGGCCTTAGCTTTAGCCCCAGGCCTGTTTGGCTCTAGAGCTGCCTTTGCCCCAGGTCCACCCACCTAGCTGCCAATACCTACCTGCTGGCAGCATTGCGACGCCTCAGCCAGCTCACATCTGCTGTCTGCTGCAGCCTTAATGGCGAAATATAACTATCCCAGCATACAACCTGGACCATCCAACAGCCAGAGAGAGCAGATAACATTTGCTTCTGAGTGAATCTGGCCACAAGAGATAACGGGTTGAAGTGGCGGACGGTCACGGCTGATCAAGCGTCATCAGGTTTAGGCGTCATTTGGTTGTCGGTTACTGGCAGTTCCGCCGCCTGCCTGAGGAGATGCGGTTCTTGTTAGAGCAAATCTTGCAAGTAAGCTTGCGTGGATTAATCCGGCATGCTAAGGCAATTTAGAACACCCAAAGCGGAATGGCGGATTTCAGAGCAGCGGTTTTGTGGGACGACGTGTTTTTCAGAAACGATTCTGACTACTTCTATCTGAGCGTACAGATCTGCAGGTGGCAACCTCTCTTGTGACTTATCCCCTGAGGATCTAGCTGCCAACGTTGGTGCAAACACACGCGATTTTGACCGTCACGCGGGAGGCCGGGCCGCTCTGCTGACTGGCGCTCCGCTGGTGCGTGACAGCTGGGTCAATCTGATGCGGTGAGCAGGGCGTGAATAGCTGCTGCTGCCGCCGCCGTGCGTCCAGGCAGCGACCCACCGGCAGCAGCAGGCGGCACGACAGGCTCGGCTGTCGCTCACAGCTCACCGGCAACAGGTGTCGTCGGCCGAGCTGTCATTGGCACCATTTTTCGGTGAAAAGTCGGCGTAAAAAAAACATGAAATTGAGAGTGGAGTGGTGTGTATGACTCGGAATATTACCGACTTTCAGTCATTTTTCTTTCATGGAGTTTTGTTCCCGTAAACATTTGAAAGCTGCTAATATGCAACGGAACTGAGGCACCTCGCATTCCGTAGACATTGCTAGCGCTCAGGTTTATGAAATCCCTCGATAGAAAGCCCTTTCCTTCTATCGACGGCTAGACGACATTGTTTTTTTGCTTTTTTACCACGCAAAGCATTTGGGTGAAGGCCGTTGTTAGCTGATTGGAAAACGCCCGATAGTGCTTTCTAGCTCCTCTTGTCGAACATTCCATCAGCGAACTGTCCTGAGAACTTGTACAATGCGGTCGTCACAGTGGAGGCAGATGGCGCGTGGTGACACTGGGACGCCGGTGGGATGGCGACCGAGAAAGTCGCTGTGCGCCAGGAACGCCGCGAGTTTCATCCGCCGATCGAAGCTTGTCGCAGTCTGCTCGCTAGTGGCGGCCCTAACGCGCTTCTCGGTTTACCTTATTGTGACCGCATGCCAGCTTTCTCTCTCATTCATTAACCATCTGCTTCGTTTCGAGTTTGTATGCACAAAGTTTTCATTCTTTTATAGGTCGATAATGCGTCTTGTTTTGCATGTTAATTCGAATTATCCCGGGGATTTCACATGCAGATGTACGACAGATGTCGACGGGATAGGCCTTTGAAACACGATACCCCAAAAGAAGTTATCGGAGACTGTCCGGAGATGTAAAGTCAGCTCGTTTTGAGCGTGTCGCCTCACCTGTTGATGAGCCGACGTCGCCTACCGTCGCCGCCCCGCGAGTGCCGGGACTCTATAAACACCCCCGCCTGCCTCTCAGCCACTGTAGTCGGCGGGAACACGGTCGACCCCTGTGGAGGGCACGACACTGCTGTCAGCGTCTCCGGGAACTTCAGGCACTGCGCGAAGTGTGACACGGGCTAAAAAGAAACAGCATTACCTGGTGCAGATTATCCTATTATTGGCGTTGCTGGTTACAAATCAATTATGAAAACGAGCTACAGGAACCAGTTAAACTCGGGAGGGGGGGGGGGGGGAGGGGTAATGAGTATTTCAGGTTCGATGAATATCGGCTGTGTTCCTTGTGACTCACCTGTGAGTGAAGCTGTGACGGGTAGGTCTGCTGGGCGTTGGTCCCACCCAGCAGTGTCACCGATAGGACACAGGCGATATACACGGCTGCCGCCATCGCTGTCAGGCCACGGCCTCGTCTGAAACACAGAAGAGTCGAACTGGTTAGTTGGTGTCAGGGGAGCGCGTTCGTGAATGTCGATGAGAATTCAGAGACCTGCAATGAGAATACATCCTATTCAAGTTATAGGTGGATTTTCGAAGCATTGGTAGCGCGGTGTAAAGCCACATAAACAATCATTAGGAATACTAGGAACGTTTAATAGGAAATAGGAAATAATAGGAACGTTTAGTTACGTTTATGACTGTAGTTAATAAACATTTCTTCTTTAAACTGAGAATAAACACCATTGAGATGTGGAACGCTGCACTTTTCGCGTTCCCGTGGGTAATTTGTATCATTTCACCAGTGTTCAGCTCTGGTGCGGATGCGGAAGAAAAGCGATGAAGTCATGTAAACCCTGCTGTTATGCAAGCTGCAGTGTTTAGCCGTAAACTGTGGGTACGTAGTTTAACAGTCACTTATCATGTAACAAATACCTTCGGAGCATAAATCAGTTACGATTAACGATTTTCGCATGCAAACACCTGCTTTTATAAACACATCGCTAACTATTCTCCATTTTCCACTCTTGTGGTTTGAGAGCTGTATCTGAAACTGGGCAGTGAAGTTTCATCACTAGAAGAAGTCCCTCGAACATCCGACACGCCTCCGACACGGCGTCTCCACAGTGTGTGGGGCGCGGTGTGCCCGGTCGCCCGTGTTGCCCAGCTGACGCGCGGCAGTTTGCGCCGCGCCGCGCCGCGTTTGCCGCTATTGTGCGACATCTAATGAGCGGCCGGTGTGCGCCAGATTGACGCCGCCGCGCCGCCGCCGCGCCGCCGCCGCGCCGCAGCCGTCGCCACATGTCATGCCGGTGGCAAGTATCGTCGATTACCGGCGGCGGACTGCCTCCCTGAGGCGGTAGAGACTGGTTAGAACAGCACGCCGTGTGATTCGGCTCATGATCGAAATGTCAGGTTAATGATCTCATCACAGGTAGTTCATCAGGCTAACTAATGATCAGGTGATTGAATCGTTGTGAGAGCTGTTCGCTAACAACTTGCGTTACTGAGACGCTTTTGTAGATCATTGATGCGCAGCGGAAGTTTAGAAGTCACGGCGAAAACTCTGACGACTGCGCGGCGGAAGTTGGAGTCGTCAGCCAGACCAGGGGTGACGCTGTGGTCACAGGACCGACACGGGTGGGGAGGACGTGTGACCCGAGGTCAGTGGGGTCACCGGTCACAAGCACGGTGAATAGCAGGGAAAGTGAGACACCGCGACTCGTCTTAACGATATAGAGCGCCACGAACGTCGGGGGGTGACGCCGCCTCGCGATGACTCCCAACATCGGTAACGGCAGACGGAGAAACTCTGACGTCACCGGGTCGTGACGTCACGGCGGCGGACGTGACTACCCGTACTCGCATGACCCCCACAGCCGAGAGCCAATGAAGCCAAACATTAACGCGTAGTAGGCTGGAAAGGGAATGCGTTCGGCATCACTAGCGGGTTGTGCGTTGGCCGGCAGTTTCGTTCCGTTTGGTCAGGTTCCCTTCTCGATGCTGTCACAAGGGCCGGTTTAAGAGCTGTTAGGGCCGCCGTAATGGAGTATTGTACCCGGGTTGTAATACGATGACAGCAAAGCGCGTCCGAGCGACGCCTTTCACTGTGTGTGCCGCTCCGCAGTCCCCGTTTTTGCTGTTTTTGACGTATCGCCGTCTATACGTCAGTTGTGTGTGACATATTGCAGTCTCCACGAACTTGCGGATACAGGGGAATGGGAAATCGGCCATGTTCTCCCAAAAATCGCTTGAAATTGGCGCCCAAATAACATATTTATTTACGTAGAAGAAAATCCAGTTAACTCTTACTATTTTAACTATGTTGTAATCGTCTATCAAGCAGTTCAGTTACCACGTTAGCTGCGTGTTTTGGATTGCAGTCTCCGCGTTAGCTGCGTATTTTGGATTGCAGCCTCCACGTTAGCAGCGTGTGTCGCATTGCAGTCTCCACGTTAGCTGCGTGTTTTGGATTGCAGTCTCCACGTTAGCTGCGTGTTTTGAATTGCAGTCTCCGTGTTAGCAGCCTGTGTCGCATTGCAGTCATCCTGAGCTGGGGCAGAGACTTGATGACTGACTGTGTTCGAGACACATGTGCGACAAGACTCTTGTTTTCTGGTAAAGCTAGGCAAGGGTAATGTTTGAAAGACTACTAATTCATGGTGTCCTGTTACATTGCGTACGACAGACTTGCTAAAGGGTGTCGGAACATTTAGAATGTACGGAAATTTCGCAGATCGACCAATGTCCATCCGTCACGGTATTATAACCTACTCCAACTGCTGTTCCGGCTCAGTCGCTGGCGGCTGCCTTCTCTTCCGCTGCCACTTGCGCAAGTTACGCGACATCGTAAAACAATTTATCGTCCGTGGCGAGTCGGCGGTGCTGACGGCGGCGGCGGGGCGGGGCGGGGGGTGGGACCGCTGCGGCCCCGTCTCTGCGGTCCGAACCGCCGCGGTTCCGGTCCAGTGACACCCGACTCTCCAAACCTCAGACGAGCGGACCGAGCTGGCCTAGGGTCGGCCGGGATTCGAGGAAGCGACTTTCGAGAGTCGCCTTTCGAGAGTCGACTTGGGAGAGTCGCCCTTGTCTTAGACGTCTGGGAGAGGACCTAGGCGAGGGAGGGAGCCTGATGGCCACCACGCGCTCGTCTGAGCTCGGGCGAAACGCTGCCGGGACAGCGTCGCCATGGATGAGGGGGCACGGCGGGACGGGACTGGTCACTGGGTGTTGGGCAAAGACCGATGCCCGTCTCTTCCGTGTGAGATGTGAGAAGTCTCGGGCTCTCAGCCGTTATCTGACGGTGGGCTTGCGCCACGATCAGTGATGCGTCACCAGTTATGGATTTGGACTCTTTGGACAGGGCGCGGTGCGGACTGGAGCGTTGGAGATGAAAGTTGGCGGCACAAACGTCGATTAATTTTGACTGGTGTTGTCGCGTTCGTTAAAATCCTGATGATGCGAGTGTTGTAAGATAAGTGTGTGGAAAAGAAGGGCGTTTTGGTCATGGAATACCCACGCTGGAGCATAGAATGTAGTATCGTATAATGTCATGATAATGGAAGAGGAGCGGTCAATGAACTTCTAAGATTTCTACGTGCTCTCAGTTCCCACACTAGTCATTCATCCGTGCAGGGTTATTTCGGTACAAGCGTGTTTACACCGGTTTGGTTACTACAAGTGTGACAAGCGTTTGTATTTATATTTAATTTACCTTTTTACGCAGAATCTTAGTAATTACTAGTCAAAGCTAACCTCAGTAGTTGCCAACACGTTGTTGTGTGATTATTGTTTACGATGGTTATCGGCTCGTTGAGTGAGCGGCATGGCATTGCCGAGTTTTGTTGGTGTTTGGTGGCTGGCAGGTGTCTGTCAGAGCAGTGAAACTCCTAACATCCGCCGCCACCGCCACCGCCACCGCCACCGCCGCCTGGGGAGCAGCGGCTATCGGTACTACCAGCTGAACACAGCCAGCCGGCTATGCTCGTGTTGAGCGTTTCCATTGCTGTAGAACCAGCGTTTTACGACGCTTCTTGGAGTTCACCACAGGATTTGTAAACCACCAGAGTTAATGACTTTTAGAATTAATATTCATCGGGCCATCTAAAATGTATTCTGAGTGATACGAACTGGTTCATCAGAACCCAACTAACTCAACCCAGGAAGAGAATGACTCAGATATGCCAAGCCTAGAATAGTTCAGCTGACGGTGGACCGTGTCGGGTCACGCTCCGCTGCGTCCTGTTGTACCTACCCGTTAGCGTGCCCCGACCGGGCCTGCAGCCAGCCGGACCTGTCACCTGCTCAGAGCGAACGGACCCGCATTGTGCATGACCAGGCGCGGTCTGTTTCGGTGGACTGGACACAGTGTTATGTAAACTCAGAACTGCCGGTTAGTGGTCCGTTGTGATGGGTGAGATGGGTCAGTGGCTTGCCGTGCTGGGTGAGATGGGCCAGCGACTTGCTGTGCTGGATGAGATGGGCCAGTAGCTCGTTGGAGGGGGGGGGGGGGGGTCAGTGGCCCTCTGAGATGGGCCTGAACTCGTCTGAGATGGACCAGTGGTCTGCTTTGAAGCGTGACGCCGGGTTGTGCATTCAGCTAATTGGGAGAGGCTAGCGGGCGGTACACCGTTGATATCCGGAGTAGGTTTTGGTTGGGGCGGCAGTCCAACACTGCCACATGTGTTTTTCGGCGGAGGATAGCGCCGCTCCTCGCGGCCTGGCTCCGTATCTAAACACCGCCCCGCCGCGCCGGCTGAGGCTGGGGGCGGGGACGGAGGAGCGGGCCAGCCCAGCCGCTGTCCATCACAGCGCACCTGTCGGCCGGCGGCGGCGGCCGTGTCTCTATTCGGGCCACATCTGCTCAGGAGGAGAAACTCCGCCACCGACTCATTTGTCGCGTTATGAATTACCGGCCGCCGGGCCCGATACGGCCGGCGAGGACCGTCTGCGGGGATGGGAACATCGACAAACCTTGGTTAATTTGCGAAAAATTGCAACTCTGGCCCGCTAAACAGCTTAATCTGGACAGTCAAAAATGTAACGGCTAACGGTAACAGCGAGCTGAAGAAAATTCGTATCAGAGCTTCATTAAAAATATATAGGTAAAGAGCTTCTACAAACGATTTTGTTGCCAGTTTTTCCCGATGATTTCATCTCAGTCCAGCTGTCGAGCCGTCCACCTGTCGAAAGTTCACCGCCAACAGTACACACGCACTCACGCAGCCCACTTTTACATGGATTTCTCCCCGGTTCTAATGTGCCGAACTGCGGCTGCCGAACATCGCATCCCTGCGGGTCGTTACCGGGTCTGTGTAATTTGTCCGTCTGGTGGTGAGAATGCGGTTGGCGGCGGTGAGATACCACGTTCTGAACCAGTCCCGATCTTCACGGCCATAAGGCAGCGGCTTGGGGCTGCTAACAAATGGTGTGCGTTTCACGAACGGTCGGAGCCGAGTCCAAGCGGCTCATGCGATGCGTGAAGAAGAAGTTCCCAGGATGGCAGGATGGTGCGCATGTGCGATGCGCTCGCTCGCCTAAGTGGTCCGAAAGCGGTGATGGATCAGGTGTTTGATAATTGAGATCAAGCGAGGCAGTGGTGTCGTTTTCCGGCAGGGGATTTCCAGCTGCGATACGAGGCAGAGAGAGATTCGTGTTCAGCGGAGCGGGTTGGCAGGAGGGAGAGAGTGATGTACAGCCTACAGAGCTGATACCGCCTCAGGGGATCGGGTCGGTAGCTTAGTCACATTGTTGTTCTGGGTTCAGAGGGATGAAGCCAGGAAACCTTGCAAGTCAGTGATAAACGTAAACGATGCGTATGTGCAGGCAACGTGCATCCAGCAACGGCAATGTGTATGTGCAGGCAACGTGCATACCACTTTGTGCAACGTGCCTGCCACTTCTTAATTGCTTTAAAGGGAGTGTGTCTACTGTTTGTATCGCCCAAAACATTTTCCTTCAATCAGTGGCTATTATTTTCACGTTTGAATTAAATAAAAGTCCTAGATAAGCCTCAAATAAATTAATTTTCGCTTGAATTGTTTCAGCATATTTCGGTAATGAAGCGACATTTTCTATGATGAAGCCAAACAGACGAAAGAAGAAGTAATGTATTATAGCGCACGTAATACATTTTATGACAGTGATTACGAACGGCAGTTGTAAACAAACAGTCGAAACAGAAACGGAGCTCTGTTTGAATGCTGCTATCAGCGCTCACGAGCTGTTTAATCGAAATGTAAATGGTTGACGTTATCGGTACGTTGGCAAGTTTGCATC
The DNA here is from genome assembly GCA_031763405.1 of Balanus nubilus. NCBI lineage: Eukaryota > Metazoa > Arthropoda > Thecostraca > Balanomorpha > Balanidae > Balanus > Balanus nubilus. Next base: position 8,652 of record JARFNZ010140950.1, read on the forward strand.
AAATTCTAGTGATGGAAGCAGGTTGGGGTAACACCGCTAACTTTTGTATTCCATACCTATGCTGGGGTAAACGGAAATATTCAGCAACTAGGGCTTTACTGGAGGAATGCAAGTATGACTTGATTCAGAAAAATTTGCCTTGCAATTCCATGTCCATAACTCCATGTCGCCAATGTCAGTAGTCACACTACCTTTAAGAACCATGCATTTGTTACAACTTATATGAGCCGTGCATTTTTTTCCCAATGCAGTTGTAGATGCATACCGAATGTTCTGTCATTCTCCTTGCTTTTCGTATATTTTCCTTCAAGTGTATCCGCCATAGGCCATGACTTCATATCCCCACGCCTATCCTAGTCCGAATTATTGTCATGCCTTTTGATATCAATCGGTACCCAAAGTTTTGGAACATCAGGTAATATTAAAACGAGCTTTGTAATTGATATCTTGATCCGTTTTTGGGGGAGTATCCGTTTTCGGTATCACAATTTTCCCATTTTCAACTTGCTCACACTTTTTCCAGACTTGAACATCAATCAAGGATAAATCTCACTTCCCATTTTCTGACCAAACCTTTTGTTGTAAAAACAGGTTTTGTATCACAAATGTCCTTTTCAGTCATTTTTACTTTTTTCAAAAAGGCTCATGTTTGGTAAATGTTGCTCTACGAAAAAATCGGTTGGGCGTTTGGTCTTCAAAACTATTTAGGTATTTCGAAGTGGATCATATCCAATGAACCTTCTCAGTTCTCTGTTATTGATTGATCATAGTTTTTTGTACTCCAGAGGTACTCTCAAATTTGCCAAATCACCCACTAGTGAAACGCATCCTCCCAGTGAGAAACACTCTCAGCTCGCATCGTTTTCGAGTGTGGCGTCCTGGCGCGCGCTCGGCGGCGTGACGAGGTCCGGCTCCCCTCGGCGGCGAAAGTAGTGCGTTCCCCGCCCGGCTGGCGGCGCCACTGAGGCGTGACGAACGGAGCCTCTCCTCTCCGCCGCCGGCTGACCGGTGACGTCACCATGCGACCCCTGATGTCAGGCAGCGGGCAATTTGTCAGTCGGGTGCCGAGATTGCCGGGAATAACGGAGAGATTTCCAAGTCCTTTTGGCGCCCCTTTTCGAGGTATGTTTCTGAGAGGGGGGGGGGCGACACGGCACGGGGGTGAGCTCTGTTTTGGCACATTCTCTTGCAGAAGGGAAGTCATGGGCGTCATACAAATAACCAATAAAGATGTGGTACCCTGAAGATCAAATCACCACCACCGGAAGGGAAGTCAAACGGCGTGTAGTCTTGTGTTGAAAGCTCTGTCGCGGAGGCGAAATTAACAGAACAGCGGAAGTAAAGCCGTTCCACAAATGAACTCTGGCTCAAGATGGTGACGAAACAAATACAAAACGCGTCACCTAATTGCCAGTTTACAGCTCGGATACGAGTGTGGGCGGCGAAAATGCGTTTCTGATGTGTTCGGCCAACAACTTTCTACCGGTACTCCAAATGTGGCAATAAACTGCATTAGTGCCTGCGGATTGACACCGTTACGTAACCGTAACCGTAGCCGAAGTACAGTGCGTTTGTTTTCGGCTACCCACACAGTGGGCTTGCGGTGGCCTGGAGCCGGGGTGGCTCTAATTATGTCGGGGATGTGGTCGTAGAAACCTCACAGAGAAAGGGCGTCGGCCTGCAGAGGAAAGCTGGGGACGGCGCCGGAGGATGTGATATCGGTGGTCTAGGTGGTGGGCAGTGGTGGCGCCGGGGGTCAAACTCAGGTGAGGCAAATGCAGATAGTCTCGGTGGGGTGGGGCTCCGCTCTGTTAAAAATTGCAGTGTGTTGACAAATAACTACCTCTGCATG
>JARFNZ010140961.1:0-10503 GCA_031763405.1 Balanus nubilus
CGTATTTTATCTTTCGACTTGAGCTGTAATTGGGTGAATGCCTGTTGCTCATTATATAGAAATAAATAAATAAATAAGTAAATGCAATACTTTGTGGGTGTGCATTATAAATTAGTCGCCGACATCCGACATTTATCTCCCTCGACATTTTATGTACCTGATATTTTGATTGACATATCAACTAGGTTATGATGGAAGATATTGCATAATGTTTTTGATAGATATTGCATTTTCTTATGCACTAGAGCGCTTTTATCCAGGGCGCATTTAAAAACAAGTAGTTGCTGGAAACAAACTTAATTCCTACATAAACATTCGCTTGCAAATCCGTAATAAAACATTTAAAGAAAGCGGAACGAAGCCCTCTAAAAAGGAAAAAAACATCAACGTATCCGCACGAATGATATCTGAACCTTATTATAGAGCTTCAGTTATGTGACATCTCCATAAGAAATTTGCGTTTTGAAATACCTTCGCCTAACAAATGACTCAGTGCATCCTCTGACGAGTTGTGGTCCAAAAAATTGTTTTAAAGAGATGTCCTTCTTTCGTCACCATTTAGGAGTGCGTAGGATTAGCCATTTTCCCAGATCGGAGGAGGGGGCATTTATCTCATGGTCGCCACTGCAGGGCACTCCCCCCTATAAAGCAGTTTGGCAAGATCCTCAGTCTGATAGAGACCTAATTGGCTAACGTGAAAGGATCTGTCTACCCAAAAGGAAATAGAAGATTTCAAATCGCTGTCGGTCTTTGAGAGACCCTTTAGGACTCAAAAAGCCCAATGCCGACCTGGGAAAATCCGAGAAGGCTTTTCAAGTCCGGCGGTAACCCCGCTGGATCTTACCGAATTCACCAACGTCGGGTCGCAGCTCGACACTACACACAATCTTTGTCTTACGGGGTGAGATGATCTGATGTCAAGAATGGTACTATAAGGAGGTTAGATTCACAATCATCATGACAAGCCCATGACCCATTGGGCGATAACCCCCCTCCCCCCCAGACCTCCTCGCAATCGGTGACGGTAAGCCGACGTTAACGATTAACCGCCACCCCGGCTCGGCTACAAGAAACGCTTTTTTTGTAACTTGTGCGTTGTGTCTTGTGTTGTGCGGCAGAATATGAAGATATGAACAAAAATGTAACCTATGTGAGATGATATTGATTTAATGTTTGGGTGTGTATGTTTGTGCTTGATGTTTCATGCGTACTGTAAAATACACTAGCCCTTAGGTGGAACAAACTTTTTTTTAATCGCATGACTCATTATGTCCGCAGAGAGCCCATCTTTAAATAGTGATGGGTATCTTGGGTATCAGAGAGCCCATCTTGGGTACACACCACTCTGATGAACAGATTCCAGAGTGTCTTCTCTTCTCCCGCGCCCCGCTGGGAGGGGGGGGGGGGGCGAGACCTTTTCCCTCCCTCCCCTTTTTTCCTGATATCTCCCAAAACAACGATTGGTGTCAAACTATCAGAGGCCCACTCTGACAAATTGACACCAAGAGGGCAAACCCTTTTCTTCAAAGGGGGTCCATTCCGACCTGGAGATTGTCCACTCTTTTGGGGACATCCGTTGGCCTACAAAGGGGCCTATAGGGGCCTCCAGAGAAGCCATTTTTTAGATGACTTTGTTATCTTCAGATGACACGGTTTACCAGTGAGATGAATAGAATTAGAGGCGGTCTGTCCTGCGTGAGCTGTGTTCAGTGCACTCAATAAGTACACCACTTCGCAGTCTGACCTCATGATGGCCGACGCATTTTATGAATAGCACACGGACCTCCAGAGGTCCAAACCTGAAATTCAGATATCTGCGAAAAAAATTATTTTCAAGGCCCGCAGCCACTGATCTCCAGGAAGCACACTTTGGACTGGTTAAGGCACAGTTCTGCGGTTTTGCCAGTGCCCACTTTGGCCTTAAAGGGACATTGTCCCCTTTGGAAGAAATGTAAAAAACGGTTAAAATCAACGTAAGGAATTTTGTGTCACTGATGGTAAAGCTCAAACGCGCAGCCACATCACCAAACAGGAGATATTAGAAAATGTTGATTGACTTATATCCAACTCTAAAAAGAATTACCTGATTATGATCCGCACTATTTCGTTATGTTGGCCGCCACCATAAATATTGCATCGAATTCGGCGCTTTTCATATGTTCTTGGTAATGCGTTCTGCTACGCAGTTTGTTTACATTTATTCAGCGTTGCCAAGCAGCATATTCAAAATCGCCGCAGAGGATGGACCAAAGTGGGGCAAAATCTGGAGACACAGTAAAGAGCATTGCGTACTTAACCTAGCCATAGCATCTACGAGTCGTGATGATTCATGCTTTTCGAAAGATAAAGAAAGGACTATATTTGACTAAAAAATAAATGAGAATAGAACATTGAACGGAAAACCAGATGATAGCATTCTGTGTTGGTAGACCTCAAAATCTTAATTAAATTTATCCTTCAAAAGTCGTGTAGTGATGGCGCGATTCCAGTCTTTCGAGAGTCGGTTGGGTTTGGGTACCTACTGTTTTACTAAAACTGGTGCAACAATCTTCAATCTGCGACAACAATCTTTAAATGAAGATTGCAGACGATTGAGGGCGACGTTTTTGAAACGGAGTGGACTGGTTTAACAGATAAAACTGGCTCTATCACATTAAATATCCCTTTAACCCGCGCCCCGATGGGGGGGGGGGGGGCTGAACAGCACCCTCCCCTTTTTCCTGATTTCTCCCAAAATAACGCAAGCAGTAACTTTAAGCGTCACTTTGCAGGCTCCCTCCGACATCAATTCAACACATACTTCCAAAAGGAAAATAATGAGGTCATGATAGGCCAACCGGAAATGACGTCAGAGCATGGTTGGTAAAGTTGCTGTTTGCTGGTATGCATTTTGTAGTTGTATTATTTTTGTATTTTGGGCTCCATTGTCTTCATTGTCTCCAGAGCATGACCCAGTTAGAATAATTGAACCAAATATTGTTGTTAATTATATTGGAGTTAATTATTTTTATATTTCGCCTTTGAAAGAGAAAATAAAAAAAATAAAAAAGCACAAAAAAGAGTACAAAATGCATACCAGGAAACAGCAACTTTGCCAACCATGCGTGAAAGGGCCCCAAGCATAGCACAGCACCTGACAGGAAAAAAATCCATCCACTACGCTGGACACCTCCGCAGAGCTGTTGCACCAAAATTTCGGCATTATAGCCATTGCACCATAATTTTTTGGGTGCTACACCATACGCACAATACCTTTTTACACTTAAGAAACACAAACATTTAACAAAACACCCTTACCTGCGTCAGGGACTAATTGTTTACGTTAAATATGTCCGGGGCGATTCGCCCCCCCCCCCCCTGAGATCTCGGCTCCTATCAGATCTATGACAACAAAATTTGGTGGGTAGGAAAAACCCACGGGGAACTCTCTTTTGTGTAATTTATATGACCATGGGTCAATATCTTCAAGGTCAAATGAGGTCAAATGAGGCAAACGTGCAGCAAAATTTTTGGCGCAATCACTGAGTTGCGCCGAACGTGCTGCAAATTTGTTTTCGCAATCGCCGAATTACGCTGGACATGTTGATGAAAGCGTGTATTTTTTCCAGTCGGGCTTGAGCCTTGAGCAAAGACACTACGCGCCCTAACCCACAACAACAACGATTCCATGAATTTTGTTTGCATTCTTTCGTCCGCTTGATTTTTGTCTTGTGTATTTTTGTGTACGCAGATTTTCGTTCAGGCATCTTTTTTTGTGCATTTTTTGTCTCGCATATTTTTTTATGTGCTTATTTTTGTCTCACATTTTTCCCTCTGCACATTTCTTGTCTGCACATTTTTTGTCCTCACATTTTTTCATCTCATATTTTTCCTGTCTGTACAATTTTTTGTCTAGTGGTTTTAAGTAAAAAAAATAATCAATTTCTTCTCATAGGTATAGGTAGGGCATAGGGTGATAGGTAGCACTTAACTGAACATAACATCATATAACACATCATGACATAATGTAATGTGATGTAACAAAAAACAAAATGTAATTTAACATAACTAAACCTAAACCTAACCTAACCTCAACTCATGTAACCTAACCTCCCCTCATGTAACCCAACCTAATTTTACCTGACCTAACCTAACCTACAGATATTTGTCCCATGGTTTGTACTCACAGGTCTACAGGAACATATTTTATGCAAGGGATAAAGCAAATATTTCAGGTTAACATATTCTTATTTAGGCTTCAGGCATGGTTGGCAAAGTTGCTGTTATCTGGTATGCATTTTGTTCTTTTGTATTCTGGGTTTTAGAGGTCTCCAGAGCATGATCCAGTTGGATGAATTGATTCATACATTATTGTTATTAATATTTGATTTAATTGTATTTCTTTCTTTCTCACATCTCTTTTCAAAGAGTACAAAAAATCAAAATAGTACAAAGAAAGTACAAAATGCTTACCAGGAAACAGCAACTTTGGCTTTTGGCAAACCATGGATTTTGGCCTGAAGCCAAAAAACAGAATATCTTGACCTAAAATATTTGCTTTACCCTTGCCTAAAATCTCTATGCTTCTGCCATTGGCAGAAGATCCTTTTATTCACACTTAACTCCATTCTCCCTATGCCCCCACAATGAGGAAAGAGTATTGTAAAAGTATCAGGGGTGTCTGAAAACAACTTGAGGGCGCTGAGGTGGGGGAAATTGCTCAAAGTACCATCAAAATCCTGAATGATACAAATTTCTCCCCGGATTTGATGCGCTTTCTTGACAAAGTTGTGGTGGGGATCAAGCCCACCCAACTGAATATGAAACTACACCCCTGGTATTGATTCAACTGAAGTAATTTTATCTGAGATGAAATGTTACCTGGACAAAAAAAATGGCGGACCGGCGGAAGCCTGATAGAGATGGCAGCACCTCTACTACAAGAACCAGATGATATGCTTACAAACTGGATGAGCAAATTCCCCAGGATATCGTGAGGAAGAACATCACACCTGCAGACAACAACCAAGTGGCGCTACAAATCTACTACAGAAGTAGACGTACATCGAACCTGATCATGAAAAACAACACGACCAAGTCCGCAATCCTGAATCGCTCCAATGTAGTGTACCAGTTTACCTGCACACACGAGGATTGCAAGCCTCAAACCACACAAGTCTGCTATATTGGACACACAACAACCACCCTATCAAGACGGCCCCCCACAAGCAAAGCGGAGGCCTCGAGAAGCACACGCGAGTAAAACACAAACGCAAAATCACTCGCCAAGAACTGGTTGAAGGCACGAAGATTATCGACTTTGAGAAAAACCGAAAGCGACTCCGGATACAGACTACCGCGAGATGTGACCAGCTCTGTCTCCCGATCGCAGCTCTCGCGACGTCTGCCGAACTGAACAGAGGCAGGGAGTTCGACCACTTGTGACTGCCAGGGTATTGTTTGATTGTTTTATGGTGTAATTCATGTTTTGACTGGGCCGTAATAGCCACTCGTGGAAACGCCCTAATAATACAAATACAAATACAGATTATCACCCTTCATGACATGGCTATTTAGTTGTAAAGTAACGTAATGAAAGGAAAGTTCCAGTTTTCTTTTCTTTGTGCGTTATTTTAGCATGACATAGAAGTTAGATATGTAAAATATGTGTTTGATCCAAATGTCATGGCGAATTATTATATTCGAAAAGAACGATTCTTATTTGTAAATGACACAGTTGAGCAAACCTTTGTGATATTTTTCTGTCGCTGTCAACCGTTTTGACGCACGTCGGCATCACGTCTGCATCACGTCTGCATCACGTCTATCACGTCGTCGACCGTGTTGGAATCTCGTAGGTAGCGACTCTGACAACGACCCGGTCTAGTAGGCCGTTTACCTGCGACTGGCCACGTCCTTTCCACATCCTCTCGGCCTCGTGCACGATGGCGCACGAATGATAATCAAGGCACAGTCCTGTGGCCTTCCAGGGCGTAGTGAACTGCACAGCCAGGACGTGCGTATGCGTGGCTCCCATTGGATCTTGTATAAATATTGTATATGGTGTAATTACGTTGGAAGGTAATACAATCTTAATGGCAGCGCCGATTATCCGTTGTGTAGCTAAACCACGACCTTCGTTGTTATTACTGGATGGCATGTTTAGTTACAGCTCTGTTGCCAAGATGGGGGATGTTATCAAGAGCATTGAAGATGTCCTAAATAGCAGGCTTGAAGGAAACGAGCTCTCAGAAGTTAAACGAATCCTCTATGGGAAAGAACTTGAGTAAGTACCTAGCAGAATCTTTTCAGCCATGTCGTTAAGCATGCATTTTGTGCTGGATATCAATACTGTGATGACATCTAAACATGTTTTTATTTTGTCATGGCAGTTGTGTAGCCTATAAGCCTCAATCGTCATCAGTTTTTTTTTCTTGAAGTTTGAATTGTATGATCGCCGCGCCAGAGTCATCAAGTTATTCATCATTAAAGTTGTCATTTTCCTATCTCCTGCTGCCTCACAATGGGCGTCACATAACTGGTTGTGTTGCGGCGCCCTTACGCCTAAATCATCGCTGCTGCTGGACAGGGCGCTGGAGCTGCCGGCCGAAGCCAGGACCGAGGCTGAGAAGCAGTCGTTTGAGCTGGCGGGGTACCGGTTCACGGCGCTGCCCGAGTCCACCCGCCCGGCCAGGTGAGGTGAACGGCCCGTTGGGCGCCCCATATGACACAGTGTGTCGGTGCGCCCGAAAACCCCAATATCATCATCGAGATGAACGGCGCATGGCGAAACGCGGACCCCGGAGGTGGGGGGCGGGGGGGTACTGTCAGGAGAGTAAGGAATGAAATAGACATGGCTCTGGTGAAATACCAGAAGGCTGGCCTGACTGGCTGCTTGAGACTAGTCGTAAGCGGATTCGAGTACGTTGTTGTGTTGTAGACATTGTGAGCAGCAGTTTCTACGATTTATCGACAGTAATTATTCGTTTTTTGCCAGCACTCAGCAGTATGTTAACCGTCCACCTATTTGTTTTCCCGCCCAGGGTAGTGCAAACTGACTAGGTGGTACCGTTTCTCGCTCCAGAGTGGTGCGTGTGGGTGTGATTCAGAACCGGATCGTTCTGCCGACCACGGCGCCAGTGGCTGACCAGCGCCAGGCCATCTGGAGCCGCGTGGCAGACATGATCGCCACCGCCGCCCGCTGCGGTGTGAATGTCATCTGCCTCCAGGAGGCCTGGAGTGAGTTAATAACCGGTGGCAGGAGGCTTGGATTGGGTTAACATATAGCTGCAGCCTCCAGGAGGCTTGGATCGAGCTAGCATATGGCTGCATAAGGCTTGGATTGAGTTAGCATGCAGCTGCTGGAGGCTTGGATTGAGTTAGTATATAGCTGCAGGAGGCTTGGATTGAGTTAGCATGCAGCTGCAGCCTGCAGGAGGCTTGGATTGAGTTAGCATGCAGCTGCAGGAGATTGAGTTAGTATATAGCTGCAGGAGGCTTGGATTGAGTAAGCACGCAGCTGCAGGAGGCTTGGATTGAGTTAGCATGCAGTTACAGGAGACCTGCATTGATTGAACATACTGTGGCATCTCTAAGGGGGTGTGGGATGACAACAGTGACAGGCCGGCCTGATAGTGGTTTCAGGGCCAGTGGTAGGAGGCCTGAAGTTAGTGAAGGTCCTTTATGAAATCCTGCGTGTTGTGTTCTCCATATTTTGTTGGTGACTTGCTGATCACTTGTGCCGTTGTTTATCTCAGTCTGGGGCAACATGTACGCGCCAGAGATACCCATTCCACTGTCGGACCACGCCAGGCACGGTGTTTCCCGGTCCGACCGGGAGCGACGCTGTCAGGCCCGGAAGCCACCACTTGACAACGATAACTTGCTAACTCGCCCCCCCCCCCCCCGCAGCGATGCCGTTCGCGTTCTGCACGCGCGAGAAGCAGCCGTGGTGCGAGTTCGCCGAGGGCGCCGAGGATGGGCCGTCCACCCGCTTCCTGCGAGACGTGAGAGCGGCGCCTTTACCTAAAACGCCGTCACTGCAGTGGCTGGGCCAGGGGAGGGATAATGCGAAGCCAGTCACTACAGAAGACGGGAGCGTGAAAAAGCCAAGCATTCGATAAACCTTGTAAACTATATCCAATGGTCACCAATAAAGTAGCAGTGTTTCATATTGCTCATACCGCCAGTGTCCGGTGTTACCCTCCATTGAAGCTCATTTTGTTTTTCGTTGTATTCAGCAGTCATTGTCAACCGACAGCAATTATCCACCTGTGCTCAACCTTATCTCTCGATCAGTCATTTTTGGTGAGTACTGCCGCCTGACTGGGCGAACGTGCGTGCTTGTGCGGGCAGCTGGCGGCCAAGTACAACATGGTCATCATCTCCCCGATCCTGGAGAGGGACGAGCTGCACGGCGACGTTCTCTGGAACACGGCCGTCATCATCTCCAACCACGGACACGTCATCGGCAAGAGCCGCAAGAACCACATCCCGCGCGTCGGCGACTTCAACGAGTCCACCTACTACATGGAGGGCAACCTCGGACACCCAGTGTTCCAGGTGAGACTGGGGGAGGTGGCTGTGACCCTGGGGCGAGGGACGGCCCCAAGAGCGACTGACAACAGCTGCGAACAGCTCACATGTGGCCCTATTCATAAAACAAATCTGCAATTTATACCCATTTTCAATCACAGATTGCTGGAGTATGAGGCAAAATGGTAGTGGCTGTGATTGCGAAATGTATTTATTTACCTTCCAGGGACGGAATTAGAGGAAAAACTATCATTCGATTTGCCTTAAGTCTTGCACGGCGCTCGTGAAAATAAGTGAGTTGTAAATTTGTTTGATGAAAAAGGCTACTGTGGCGTGCAAGAAACACAATCAGGCACATAGGGCTTTCCATGTCAAGCGGATCAGCAAAAATAGGCACCCTTTTTGATTTTGACAAAATTTTGTGAGCTTGTTCGCCAATACATAAAACGATAAAAATCTACTTTTTATCGACATTTGCCCTGAGGCTTCGGAGCTATCGGTCAACAAACTTCGACCTCAACAAGGTGTACGACATTTTTTAAAGGCTCATAACTCCCAAAAGTTTTCTACATATCGCTTTAAAACAAACTGCAAACGATAGAAAATAAAGTAAGCTTGACGATAAACATAAAGTTGATGATGTCGGTGACCTTTGACCTTTATTGACCCTAAACTAAAATTATAAAACTTAAATTTAAAAAAACGGTACCCTTCGATTTTGCTTAAATTTTGCTATTTTCTTGTCCTATACGTTATGTATGTACTCCGAAAAAAAATTGAGTGGGCCGCCGGTGAGTTTAGATGAAAATGACATTGAGCTGAATCATGGTTTAAGGTCAAAACCACCTTTCGGGTTATAAATTATTATCTGATTGAGTTATAGAATTCAAAATTGCATCATTACATGCGCTTCGGCGAGACGCATCGTTTGATGTATCATATGACCTTCCTACAGGTATTTCATTTTTGTGTGCTCATTTTAGACATTTTAAACGGATTAATATTGGCGAAATTGGTAACATATGGTCGAGTACATCTGGAGATTTTGTTATTTGAACGTTTTAAACGGTGTCCCTTCCATGCGACAGACTTTTGTGAAATATTATTATCCTATGTAAAACTCGATTTCTTCCGATTTAGCGGTCACGGTATGTATGTGTAGAAGTGCGTCAAACTCTTCTTTGATTAACGTCTTTGATTTTAAGCGCGAGTACTAGATTTTATTTTGTATCCTCTTTATATTCGTTGTACATGCTATTCACTCATTTCCATCGAGCTCAATCCCTCAGTTTAGCCACATGAGACTCGAAGGGAGCACGCTGCAGATGCCATTGCGGGCTCGGCAGCGCAGGCACCGCACAATTCGGCTCATTTATATCTCTTCAGTTGACTAAGCAAGAGCATTCCCCATCACCTTCAGGTCTCTCAGTGATGCTGGTGGAGTCCTCCTAAGGTTGGTTAAAACGATATCCCATGGAGTCAGTAGTCACTATTCAGTCTAGTCCAAGAGGGAGGGGTCGGAAATCTTGGCGGTCTAAGTGTGTCGGTGAGGCGATTGGTGAGGGAACGGCGAGGGAACATTCAACAGAGCCACGCTAATTGCCGGGCTTGGTAGGTGCTGTTTTGCGATAGCTGATTTTGTGGCAAACTATCTTCTGTTCTCGAAGTACAGATATGATATGCACGTGCCACTAGCTCAAAATGCACGTTCAAGCTAGCCTTTCTTGTGAACATCCTTTCGAACGATTTACATTAAATGTCGCATTTGACACTTGGTGAGAAACGTCTCTAAAACACGTTCGCAATCGATGGACCACGCTTAAAGGGAGTGTGCATACTATTTTGTATCGCCCAAAACATTTTTCCTACAGTCAGTAGCTATTGTTTTCACGTTTGAATGCAATAAAAGTCCTAGATAAGCCTCAAATAACTGAATTTTCGCTTGAATTGTTTCAGCATATTTCGGTATTGAAGCGACATTTTCTATGA
>JARFNZ010140972.1:0-10501 GCA_031763405.1 Balanus nubilus
TCTCTCTCTCTATCTCTCTGTTTCTCTCTTGCTCTATCTCTTTCTCGTCTTCTCTAACCTCTCTCCTCTCGTCTTTAGCCCTCATATGCTTTGGCTAGACTAAAAGCTTACAAGTTGTTTTGTCCTATCTCTATCACAGTAAAAAAAAACACGGTTTATTCAGGAAACTGCATCTGTTAAGTCCCACCAGTCGATCCGTTCGTCACGATTATGACGAATCTAGTGGCTTTCGGAATGTAGTCGCCCTTGTCCTCCTCCGTTGACTTCTCTATCCGCTCCTGATGATTCTGCATAGGCTAAAATGTGGCTCATTACATAACTCTGCATGACGTTATAAATCACCATCCTTGGGCTGCACTGATGTCAGCAGTGGGCAGCACCACCGAGGAATTCGCATTAAGTGTCGTCTTTGAATTGCCCACGGTCGTGATGGCCGGCTTCGCAGTCTTTGTCATGGTGTCCGAGTCGCTAGTTGCTTAAATGACGGGAGTTTGAATAACCTCAGATACCGCAATATGTTTCGCGGCGCGCGCTGGCACGAGCCGGCTACAAGTGTAAATGCGGGGGTAGCCTACCCCGGCATTTAAAATTGCTGCCAGTTTAGGTTGTGAGATAATTAGTCTTGCACATTTATCACTTACACTGTCGGCTATGACCGGCATGCGTATCGTGAATTTTTATGTCGCATGTTGGTAGTTAAATCTGATTTACCCACTTTGGGATAATTAGCATGCATATTACTTCTTGCATGCATAATTTCATACAAGACCATGGCTGTTCAATGCCTAGTTTCGACTTGCTCCTTTGCTTCTGCCTTGTTAATTCCACCCTCTTTTGGAATATTTGATTTGTTGGTGAGACACCCTTGGAGATAGTTTACGATGCACTGCAGCCTGAATATAACTCTGTTTTTCAGTTGGTGAGAAGCCGATGCTCTGCCCGAACAAGGACAAGCTGACGCTGAAGTCGGGACATTTCTGTGACAATGACCACCAGTGCCCGCATGAGCTCAAATGCTGCAAGAACAGCCGAGGCGACAAGGGGTGCACCCAGCCCAGTGAGTATATCTCGACTTGCCCTGCCTCTCCCCTCTGTCCTGCCCTGCCTCTCCCCTCTGTCCTGCCCTGCCTCTCCCCTCTGTCCTGCAATCGCATAACCAACGTCACGGGACCATCAGGCATGTTTGACTGAAAAACACCGTAGCATTTAATTCTGGCAAGCGTATAAATCTTTGTTAGAAATCGTATGAATCGTTGCTTGAATTATTCCTCAGAGCACAAATTTAAGCTTTACTTCTAACACGCGCCGTGGAGGGGGTCTGAGAACTACGCGCACTGGAGGGGGGGGGGCGGATTCCACCCCCCCCCCCCCCTAATATCTCAGCTCCTATGAACGCTAGATAAAACAAAATTTGATAGGTAGGTGGAAGCAGTAGGGAACTCTATTGTGCAAAAATTTAATGACCGTAGGTCAGTATCTTCAAGGTGGTCAAATGAGGTCAAATGAGGTCAAATTTCCCATATTAGGACATTCTCCAGAAACATCGCATTATCTCAGAGACTATAATAGCTAGGAGGAATCCACAAACGGCATTCGAAAGCCCTTGGGACGCCCTTTCTCGATATGTCATCAGATTTGACCTCAGGTTTATACTTTAGGCTCCAGAGGTCATCAAATATCAAACACCTGTTTTTTCAGTGAAACTTTGTTCGATAATAACTTTTTACCTTACAAAGATAGGACAATCATGTTGACACCATCGTGTTTCTCTCGTCAAGACGGTTCGCGGCGTACCAACTTTGACATTTTTAGGGGTCAATCTCAAAATTTGACCTCGGGTCAAGGTCAAGATTAAGGTGACCTAAGTAGTTCAAGTTGCATATCAGTCGATGTGCCCTGACGAGAGGAACACAGTGATGCCTTTCGCATGTTTCTATCCCTCCTCTATCAAACGTTATTGGCAAAGAAGTGTTCGTGACCTCGGATGACCTCGGATGACCTAACTGTTGCTGTTCAAAAGTTGCAACTGATGCATCAATAATGGGCTAAGAAGACATCATCATGAAAGCATTGGTTTGATCTGATTTCGTTTCTGTTGAATAGGAAGGATTTGTATTTTTGCCCATTGACTTACAATGGGGAGGTCACGAAATTGACAGGTCACTGATATCATAAATCTGAGATATTCAAGTTTTACACACCTGGGCGCTCATACGATCCTGAAAGTTTGAAATGGATTTGCCAAAAAAAAACTGGCAATGACACAACGGCAAACTTACAAAATGGTCATTTTGCATGTTTGTACTTTGACATGACCTGGTAACCTGACCTGAGGTGACCCAAGGTCAAGACTTCACACAATACGTAAAATTAAATTATAGGCAGGTATGCAAAAAACGGCAGCGCACAGCCCCGCCTTTTTCAGCTATGCTCTAAAAACCGGAAGGGGCGGACTTCGCACCGCCCCCCTCCAATGCGCGTTTTTAGATGCACATTTTTCCATTAAAGCCATTAAGGTTTTCAGAAAACCGTCTTTATTTAGTGTACGCAGTAATGGGTAAGTCCTAGGTAAGTTCCGTGGGTTCATATGTTGATGACTGGATAACTATACGTCGCTCTTCTTCCAGCCGAGTACCGAACCACCTGCCGGAACATCAAGTGCAAGAGAGGCTTCTACTGCGTCGACTCAGAAAAGGGGCCCGAGTGCATCAACAGTGAGTGATCTGTTGAGTTACAAACTCTGAACAGTGTAGCCATGTGCATGAAGTCCATTTTGTGATATATATTTTTTGCAAAATTGCAGTAACTTTTGATGTTACAGCGCATTGTAAGAGAAGCACCCAATTGGTGCATTGCTGCGAGAAAAAAAATGCACATTTGAAATGTTCTCGCCTTTGGGACTTTCCGTGTTATAATATAAATGACATTGCGTATGCGATTTGCCCAAATAGCAAACTGATTGACAACAACTTAAAATATTGGTCTAACTGTTCTGATTTGATCCGTCAGTACTCAGTGTCAGCCCCCTGACTTAACACACAATCTGACCATAATCTTCAGCCACCTGACTTGTACCCATGTTTTCACCTGACCTGATCTGACCTGACCAGTCGCTGTACAACTCTGACCTGACGACCTATCGTTAACGCTAACCTGACCTGACCTTATATCAGGCCCTAACCTAGCCTGACCTGTCGCCATCAGACCCTGAACAGACTTAACCCGTTGCCGCCAGACCCTGACCTGACCTGACCTGACCTGACCTGTCGCCGTCAGAGCCGAAGACCACCTGTTCCGAGACGGTGTGTGATGATGACGCCAGCTGTCTTCAGAAACAGGACAAGGCAGTCTGCGTCCGTAAGTACAACCACCCGACCGTCAGACGCTGAGGCCCAACGGCTCGCTCTGACGACCACTCCTTTCTATGCAGTTGTCTGCACAACAATGACGATGAACATTAAACATCCTATGAGGTGGTTACGAATGTCATGGCGGTGCCCAGTTTGGAGATACCGTGACCTTTTTGCCGTACATCTAGACATACCTCACTAAAAGCATTCAGTAATTGAGACATAAAACGCTGCAAGACTAAATGGAAAACTGTTTACGTTCCTAAATGCCAATGTTCAAGATATCTGCGTAAATTTACCGGCTATATTTCGCCTATATCACTTTATGCACAGGGACCTTGACGGTGTAGGATGGCTTGTGCGGTATGTCACGCGCGAAGGTAGATAAGGTATTAGCGATTAACGTCGATGATACCGTCTGTAGCCGCTCTTGGCTCCGAGGATTGCGGCTAAGACCCGCTGCGCTATCAACTGGCACTGCTCCTCAGTAACGAATGAAGCCGATAATGCCAAACTGGCTGGCTCGGTAATCGCCTGTACCAGCGCCGGCTGCTGACCCCGCTGATCAGTCGTGACCTTGGCGATAGTTGCCCTTGACCGGCAACTGGTGCCCCCCCGGCAGCGCACACCAAGGTAGGCCACTGCCCGCTGATTGCCACTGCGCTGCGGCCCTGCAAACGGGCGCGCGTGCTCTGTGAGACGGACGATGACTGCGCCGGGGGAGACATCTGCTGCACCGCCGGCTGCGTCCGGCGCTGCGTCACGCCGTGTGAGTCACCCGCTGACCACAGGTCTGACTCATCTGATCTGATCTGATCTAATGTAACCTGTGATCTGATCTGATGCGGTGTGTTCCTGCCTTCGTTTGAACTGCCACATCATGGTCTGACTTGATCTGATTAGACCTAATGTAGTTTATTCGACCTGATCTGACTTGAACCGACCTGACCTGAGCTGCCTTGAGCTGAACTGACCTGACTTGGTATATAACCTGACCTGACCTGACCTGACCTGTTTCAGTGCGGACCGACTGTGCCTCAGTGGGCTCCACGCTCTGCCGTACGGCCGGATATGTGTGTCAGGACACATCCAACGGAGCCGTCTGCGTCGAGGGTGAGTGCTAAGTTATGAGTGCTGAGTGCTGAGCGCTGAGTGCTGAGTGTTGTGTGCTGTGTGCTGAGTGCTGAGTGTTGTGTGCTGTGTGCTGTGTGCTGTGTGTTTTGTATTGAGAGCCGAGTGCTGGGTTCTGAGTGCTTTATACCCAGTGCTCCGTGCTCAGTACTGAATGTTAAACGCTTCGGCGAGCACATGGTCCGGTGCAACCACATGACCTGCCCGGTTGGAATATAATAACAAATCCCCAGATTATCGTTATGTAAGATACCTAAGAGCATGCTTGTGGCGGGATCTGAGAGGGTTACATTCAGACTGCATCACCATTGATGTCTCTATGTATTTATATGCTTAATGTATTCGTTCGAGGCAAGCAGCATCTTAACTCGAATGCAAAATGTAGGCATGCCATTTAGGACATCATAAACGGAGGCATAAATCATAGAACCTGGTCTGCCATTACATATCGGTCATAGTGCAAAAGAATTGCATTCTCACGAGTATGCGATGGATCACTCAATATATTTCGCTCCATCATTAAGGAAGCCGTCATGTTTTAGTCCTCGTCAGTGTTTGTGTGTTTGTGTGTTTGTGGGGATGCCATCCTTCCCCTCGTTGTTTCGGAAATGACTCGTATAAATACCGGCGGATCGCGACAAAATTTGTGGTATCCTACTATTGATAAATTTTTTCACTCACCCTAAAAATTCGAAAACGTGACCCCGTGACCCGTGACCAGTAATATTCTTCTAAAGGCAATGTCAAGCGCCAATGGCGTTGCTTGGCATATCGATGCTAACTACTCTTGCGCTTCCTGATTTATTTATGTTTAGGAGTATAGAAACAGGTGTTACCATGTGAAGTTCATGATTTCCAATGAAGTCACGTCCCCTTAAAGGGAATGTAATGGGTTTTTTTACTTTGTTGGAGCCGGCGGTGTTTTTGAACACAAGGAAATAAATTCAATGGTAAATTTGAGTCATTTTGCAAGGTGATGTCTACAATCTACATCCACCTGAAAACGATACTTAACATAGTTGTGCGCACCACGCGTAATTGTTTGCTCGGTTAGTAATATTTAGAGTAGTATTACTTCAAACACGTCGATACTCGATATTATTTTGTCAACATTGCCGGGGTTTTAGGTACGTGATTTCAAGTGGCATTTTACATTTATATAGACAGCCGATTTAGGTAGGAGTGTACGCCATCACTTGAAAAGGGAAAACAATTGCATTATTATTACATTTTATCAATTTCTGTACTTCAAATTCCTTCTTCTAAATGTTCCTATAGATACTTTTTCAAAGATATGTAGTTTCTAGAGACATTTTCTCGTTCTGTTTGTCATTGCTGCCATATTCAAATCCTTTAGTGACTTCTGCGTTCGAGAAAATCATCGTTGTTAGTCGTTGTTTGTTTATAGTTGCCGGTGTTTTACCAACTGGCCGGTTCTTTACCAAATGCACTGGATATATGATACCAACTCTGACATTGGTTCCCTGACATATATTGAGCGCAGCGGCGCTAACGTCAGAACCTCCTTCCCAGTCGCCCGAGTGGTAGGAGGCTGTCGAGAGCCCAGCCGGCCGTCGGGAAGCGAACGGCTCGCGTCATACAACACAAAAACTTAAGTTTACAATGCAGTTACAATGGGTGATAGTTCTTCGCTAATAGTTTAAGTTGTCTTTGACATAATACGAGAAAAATAAACCATAATTACGATGAAGCACTTTTAGCAATTCGAGTCATAACAAGGATTATTATGTATAAGCTGCTACTTGCATGACGTCACATCATGCAAAATACAAACCGCAATGATGCCTAAGCATTAACCTTGGGCCTGCTAACATTGGACATTATCAGTTCATCATAATCCGGGGCATTCGTCTGGGCCGTCGGCAGCCCCTGTAAGCGGTGTCCCGTGTCGCGACTGAGCCTCCCTCCGCCGTGTCGGACAGCGGAGGCGGCGGCTGGCGGCATCCTAAGCAGCTAATGAGCAGTGTCGGAGGGGGGATCAGGGGCCGACCCCCCTCCCCCCTCCCGTCCCCCACCACTGCACCGGCCGTCGCCACACGACACCAGACACGGTCTCCTTGACATGACTCCGGCAGGACAGTCGCAGTGTCGCGACTGTCTGGCCGCGCCAGTCGGAGCCGTCGCCACCTGTGTCTCAGTCTGTACACTCGCGGACGGAGAGGTGCGTCGCTGACAACCATACCGCGGTGCCGCTGGGTAGCGGGCTGGGTGGGCCGGCCGGGCACTACATCACCCCGTGTCTCTCCAGAGTCGGCACCGTTCACCGTACATTGGTGGCTTATGTTAATACCGCGGAGACAGACTGCCGGTCCCGCCTGGTGTCCCCTGACGTGCCTCTCTGGTCCCCGGCGTCCAGGCCTACTGACAACCCTAGTCCCATTCGACCTGGCCGACCTTGATGTGAGGTCACGTGTCCGACCTGGTCGACCTTGACGTGAGGTCACGTGACCGACCTGGCCGACCTTGACGTGACGTCACGTGTCCGACTTGCCGACCTTGACGTGAGGTCACGTGTCCGACCTGGTCGACCTTGACGTGAGGTCATGTGTCCGACCTGGTCGACCTTGATGTGAGGTCACGTGTCCGACCAGGCCGACCTTGACGTGAGGTCACGTGTCCGACCTGGCCGACCATGACGTGACGTCACGTGTCCGACCTGGCCGACCTTGACGTGACGTCACGTGTCCGACCTGGCCGACATTGACGTGAGGTAACGTGTCCGACCTGGCCGACCTTGATGAGAGGTCACGTGTCCGACCTGGTCGACCTTGACGTGTCCGACCTGGTCGACCTTGACGTGAGGTCACGTGTCCAAGCTGGCCGACCTTGACGTGAGGTTACGTGTCCGACCTGGTCGACCTAGACGCGATGTCACGTGTCCGACCTGGCCGACCTTGACGTGAGGTTACATGGCCGACCTGGCCGACCTTAACACGATGTCACGTGTGTGCGGCGGCATGACACGACGGTGGTTGTAGGGGGGGGGGGGGGAGGGGGGCGGTCGATCGGGTGGGTGGTGACCATCACGACATCGCCTAACACGTCACCATCTCACTCCGCCGTCACGTCATCACGTCACCACGTCGACATTAGATATGTGCTCGGATCACAGGCACCTCAAATTTAAAATCCAGATTCTGACTACAATAGCGGTGATACAATTATAATATATGGTGGAACGCATTGCGACGGAATCTCTCAGTGGTGTTTGAGTCTGTTTCGTTCATTTATTTCGCAAAAAGCTTTAAAAATAGCCTGGAATTCACTTTGGATCCCTGGACCTCAGATCCCGGATCCCGAAGGATCTCGGGCTATTTGCACGGTGTTTTGATACTTCGATCAACGAAAATACTTTATCATGGAAAAAGAAAGCATGAGGCACAATCTGCAACGAATAGAATTGCTATAACACATTGCACATCGCCACAATCCTCGTTTAAATACCAAAACGCCTGGGGGCATGAACCATCTCTGGACGATATGTCACCGCACCACGATGTTACCATTCAACCATCACAACATATCCCTTGACCCGATAGATCAGCAGGAGCTTCTTGGAGCCTTGGGCGGGATTAGCGTATCAGATAACAGAACACCACCATCGCACAGAAGCATAGTTGCGGTGTCAGTCGGTGACGTCACGAATCACAGAATCACACGGGAATGTATTTACCTCAAAGCCGTGACCAGACAAGCATGTTTAGACTTGTCAAGGCCGAATGCTAATGCATCACATTTGGCGACACGATAATGCAATCAGCAGCGATGCCTCGATCCCGGCTCTCCCTAGATGGCGAGGATTCGTCACAGGATGTGCCCTAGCCGGCCTCACGTCCTCCAGTCATGCATAGATTCAACGCCCTCTCTGAGAGGCCCATGTTCAATGGATGTTTCGGACGAATGCGAAAATACGATGAATAGGTAGTAGGTAAGTATGGAATAAAAATGATGACTTCTACAAAAAGGTTAAATCAAGTTTTCGACAGTTAGTTTATGTTATATGGACCATTAGTCTTAAAATGTCGTTTATCTTTACCATTTCAAAGCATTCGGGTTTGTGACGCTCGGGACAATGGCGACTTGACATTAGCAACAGGAATAAGCAACGGCATAAGCCATGACGACCCATGCTGTAAAGTTTGTTTGTCTTGATTTAGTCAGGATTTCGAGATGGTTTCCAACATATCGGCATTAACCTGTACGTCATGTGTGTTTCAGACATATATACGTGTGACCACAAACGTTGTCCAGGCGGCTACGTCTGTCACGAGAGCTTCACTGGCGCCCGCTGCGTCAAAGGTAGGTGGTTATTCTACTATTCTGGGAAATATAAACCGGAATATAATAAATAAATAGAACGAGAGAGCCGTGGATAATGAATAACGATTTCTAGGACGTGAATTACATTGGTTTTTGAAAGGTCGTAATTGAGTGATTTTTATCAGATCGTTTTCCAAACTGGTGAACATATTTATCGAACAGATTAATATCATATTTTCCAGTTTGGAAATTACAAACAATTTAAAGTAAAGCAAGAGCAAATTAAATTCCGAGTCTTGACTTTGAAAAGCAGGAGGGTAGTTAATAGCAACTAATAGCCAAGCCATAATAGTCCATTCTCCGTCTCAGTAATATGATTTTTTAACGCGGGCTGCGGGGATAAAACGATCCCCTTTATTTTACAATATCGTTGAAAACTCACAATTTTATACATACTGACGTCAAAAGTGACGGCATTATTGGTTGACTGGAAATGGCGTCAGATCAGGGGCGGATACAAGGGAGGGGGCGATAGGGACTATAGCCCCTCCCTTGGCCGACTACCTTTTTTATCTTCCCTTCGTTTTGTAAAAAAGGTGGCCTCCTCAAAATGAAGTGGAACAAATCCGGGGAATTCTAACATTTAGGGGTAGGTGTATATTATGGGGACAATTTCTCCTATTTGTTAGCTTTTGACATTAGCATGGCCATTCTCATCCGGTTTCCACTAATGCGGTCCTTGGCGGGCACGGAGTCATTGCCGGGTGAAGAGTCTCCTGTGTGGTACCGTGGTCTGTGAGCCTCCTATTGCTTGCTCCTGAGTAACGGTGTCATCCTTTTTTATTTCCGGCGGCCTCCTGTCTAGAACCGGGAGCCTCCCATCTAGTACTGTGACCTGTTCAGTAACGGTGTCATCCTGTTTATTACCAGAGGCCTCCTGTCTAGCAACGGGAGGCTCCTATCTTATATTGGTGGCCTCCTGCTTAGTATTACGGTGTCATCCTGTTTAGTAACGGAGGCCTCCTATGTACATAGTACCGGAATCTTCCTATTAGTACCGGGGGCTTCTATTTAGTGGTGTTGTCATCCTGTTTAGTACCGGGAACTTCATGTATAGTACAGGGAGCCTCCTGCCTAACACTAGGGGGCCTTCTGTTTAATAATGGCGTTATTCTGTATAGTTCCGAAGGTCACCTGTATAGTACATAGGGCCTCCTGTTTAGCAATGGTGTTATCCTGTTAATTGCTGGAGGCCTCCTGTCTAGTATCGGGAGCCTCCCACCTGGAACCGGAGACTTCCTGTCTAATAACGATGTTATCCTATTAATTACCGGAGGCCTCGCCTCCTGTCTAGTACCGGGAGCCTCCTATATCCATATTCCCGGCGGGGGGCAGACTCTGCCCTCCAGTGGTTTTCCGATTGACAATTCTAAACCGTTCGGCCTAGCGTCACGAAACTTTAGTACTTTTCCTATAATTGAATAAGAAGTGTTGTGTAAAAATGTCAGCAAAATCAGTTCAGCAGAAGCTGCGCTAGGGCCACGTTTTGGGCAGGCACTCTATCGGGACGGAGCGGTTTTGAACGAAATTCATGGGATTGCTTGCTTCTTAGGTGTCATACGGCAGAATAACGGCGTCAAATGCATCTTCCTAGCAATCTACATGCAAAATACTAGCGATTGAACATGTTTTTGGCAGAGGCGTACTCAGGTACACAAAATGGGAGGCGATATTCACTA
>JARFNZ010140983.1:0-10007 GCA_031763405.1 Balanus nubilus
CACTGCATCCAGAAAACGCAGACTAGACGCGCAGACCCCAAAGAACTGGGGCACATGCACTGCAAAGCAGAACATATCGTCAAACTATGCCACAAAAGATAGTGACACGACTACATAGACAAATCTCAGCAAATTATATTCCACATTTTTATTCGGACAGCGGATCTGTTATCGTCATTGAAAATACTACAGCGGGAGGAGCTAGTCTTGACAATGAATGTATACTGCAATGACGGTTCGCAAGTACAAAATCAGTAATAACTTGGAAACAACGGACATATCGCTGAGCATCCAATTACCTTTCGGCGCCATATCTGCCGTGCTTCATCTGAGCAGGAGCATTAAGCTGTCGCGAGACGCGCTGCTTTCACTTCCATGCGCCCGTGACGGTTTAATTACATGGCGCAACGGCTGGTTGTGGCCACTGGTCGTCGGCGACCCGCGGCTCCCGCTTTTCAGACAGTCGCCCAGACCTTAACATCTGCCGTCGACAGTCGTCCAGGCCTCTCGGCACCTGTCATGAACAACCGCAGAGGACTGAGTCAGAGGGGGAGCCGGCGTGGGGAGGGAGATTAGAGACCCAGGACTGTGTCAGACGCGCCAGGCCGTCAGCGACCCCGGAAGGCCTCGGGTGGAAACCGCGAATGTTTCGGAGCAAAGGTCTCATCATAATAACGGCATGTCACGGCGTAATCACGCGATACTCTCAGAACTTACCGGGTGACTGCAAGGCGGCGCCGGTAGAAGATGAAAGGTGGAGCCGGTAGAAAAATGACCCGCAAACACTGCAAATAGAAGAACAAAGGTAAATGTGCTATCCTAAACAGAGCCAAACCAGAGCAAGATACTGGCGATTTACATACTATTTCACATCAACATGATCACATTTGCCACTGGCCTTTCAACTTCCCAAGACAATCCAATCTCAACGGCAACGTATGTATTTAATGCTCAGCTGTCTGTCAGACATTCCGCCGAACACTCGGCACTGCAGTTACGTTATGGGTATGGGTCTGTATGGGTCCACAAGTCCCGCTCGCGTCCCGTAGACCGGCGGGGAGGTTAGGGCACCACCGCGTTTCTGTTCCAGCGCCATGACCAGGCGGGCCACGGAGTACGGCCCGGCTGTGGTATGGCTACTGGGGACACTGCTAATAACTCATGCAACTGGCCGAATTAAACAGAGCTTGGCCGCCAAAATACAAACATAATACTACAGAAACTGCGCTGGCGAGTTATGAGATATGACGTTCAAAATGCACTAAATGTAGATACAGTAGAAGATACAGTCGACAAGGCGGTTCATTACCTCAAAGCCAGACTTCGTCGTGATTCGGCGCTCTAAGAGTTGAGTTGCGTTGCTGCTGTCACCGACATTCTTGCGGGTACTCGCGTTTCATTCTTGCGGGTACTCGTCGCCGACGGCGGCGCGCCTATTGCTTCGACGAACAAAGACTGACGCAAAACAATTACGAGCCTCGATTCCAAGAGACTCTTGGCGAGGCTCTTGGCTCAAGATTCTTGACTCGTCACATTACATATTTGCGGGGACGCTTACATAGCTCCGTCCAACTTCCCAGACTGAGCTCAGCCGCCTGTGAAGAGAGCACACTAAAGTTAATAACGGAACAGCCCGTGATGGCAGAGGGTGGGCTCGGTAAAATAATTTAAGTCAGCAACAATATATCTCCAGAGATCAGTCAGGAAATGGATCCGGGTTGATCATCATTCAGACACGGCAAATCCTCTCGGCGGGAATGCACGTCTACGTACCATGGGCAGCGGCCAGAGCTGTAACGACATCAGCTGCAGTAACAGCAGCCTCGAGTAGCATCCATCGATATCCCCAAACGCAGGTCCGCCTCTGGAGCGCGTCTCGAGTCCCGGAACTTCATTGCAGCATGTTTCGTTGCGATAGCGATGACGCCGACTGTGACTTCAGGACCGTCTTCAGTCTGCCTGTCGGAGACGGAGAGAGACAGTCAGCGGCACGTTGACGAGGAAGCCACGGTGCACTCGGGCCGGCGGCGTCGTCAGCAGACGGGGGTGGTCAGTCAAGATCAAAGCTTCTCGAGTTCTCAGCGGCGGGTCGCCAGCCGGGAGCCGCAGTCCGCTGGGGACCGGCTCAAACCGGCCGGCAGACACCGCCTCAAACTCGGCCTTTGTCGTCATCCGCACAGGTTCTGGGGTACGTCGTGTGCTGTTTTGGGAGGGGGCACTTCAGCACACACGGGCTAGGTTTTGAGGTACATCGTGTGTTTATTCGGAACCGTTTCAGCACATGGGTTATCAAGCTCCCTTGCTTCCTACGCCATTTCAGCACAGTTAATGTGGGGTTTGTAAACTAAGTAAAAATGGATGTGTTAAAAACAAGAGGTAACTTGCTTTATGCTGATAGTTGCGCTGTCGCCCAGTACGTTCCCGAGAGGTCCCCTAAAGAAAGGAGCGCGACTTGATTGTTTTTAGCTGTTGGCAGACGTTAGGGAATAAAACGTGTTTCACGCTCAGTGGGGCGGTACAGTAACTGCATGCAGGTGTCTCCAACCTGGTTAGCTGGAAGACGAAGCTCCTGCTCCTGCTCCTGCTCCTGTGGGTGGCGTAGCAGTGGCCGATTCGTAGGCTTGCGAGTGCCACCTCCTCGTAACTACTACGCCTTA
The DNA here is from genome assembly GCA_031763405.1 of Balanus nubilus. Taxonomy (NCBI): domain Eukaryota; kingdom Metazoa; phylum Arthropoda; class Thecostraca; order Balanomorpha; family Balanidae; genus Balanus; species Balanus nubilus. The sequence goes on from JARFNZ010140983.1 coordinate 2,658, forward strand.
GTAGTCATTGTCTCATCGCCATGCTGTCCGCTGCAACACAACACAAATGATATTAGAGGCGACCCAAAGCGAATCAATGCATTGCATGACCAAAGTCTTGTCAGATAAAAAGCAGCCATGGAAATGGTTTCAGAATTAATCAAACGGTAATTCCGTATTTCATCATCTAGTAAAGCCTGCACCCCAGCTACACCAAACTCCATTCTAGCACGTCAGCGACGGTTCTTAGTCTCGCGTACCTCGAGTTACCATCGGCGGCCGTGTCTACGGTGTTGGGGGCACTTCAAGCGCTCTGAGGCCATAAGCTTCCTTGCTTCCCGCGCTACTTCAGCGCACTGGCGGCCAAATTACTTCGAACACACCGGACTGTGAACTTCGTTTACACCCAATGAGCCTGTGAACGAGAAAAGCCTTGATCAAACACCTATCCAGCTGCAGCGCCCCACACCATTCGCTGCATCCCTGCCGGCTGTGGCGAGAAGCGTCTGTCCGCCGTGCCGAGTGAGCGACACGGCGGCGACGCGGCCCGCCTGGAGTCTCCTCTCCCAAGGTATTCATCCGCCCGGCCACAGACAGGCCGGCCGGGGAAATGGCCTTGGTTACACAGTCCGTCTGACCACAGAAGGTGGCACAATTATGGCGCGACTCAGTGGTGAATTGGTTTTTACGGGCGCGTCAACTGCTGGGGTTATTTGGGATGGTGCGACTCAGTTTCATCACCTACACCGTCTGTCCACCCAGTAAAGATGGGTAATTATGACATGGACGACCTAACTGATCACTAATGCATCACCTGGTCAATTATGACATGGACGACCTAACTGATCACTAATGCATCACCCAAGGCTGGCGGATGTAGCTCCAATAGCATTATCAGCAATGCAGAAGCATGTTCACATACCCTATCTATAATAATTACCTCTGCGTGAATTGTGAATTCCCCCTCGAAAGCGGCAGTCGGGGTCTAAGGAAACCGCAGCCAAATGGTAGCGGCAGGCGCAGATCCACCTGTAATACATGGGAACAAGTTAGCGATTATCGATCAAATCATTGGCCGACTGATACCATATCACTGAGCTGAAGTCAGTGATCAACGCTAGCTCAACACCACTGGGCGCCGACTGCAACCTCGGGTTATATCCATAAGCAGCAGTCATTTCAGGAGTGTCCGGAAGTCTTAGTTCTGAGAGTCCGACGGCGCGGGACACCAGAGTGGAACAGTCCGGAGCTCGCTGTCCCAGAGCTTTGGCCCCAGCCGGCCACGGCACAGCCGGACGGGAATTTGACAGACTCTGGTGATATCACGCACTACGGAACCAGCGCGATAGGTAAAGACTCCTGGCACACAATTCGTACATGCATTGAAATTGCAAAACTGAGTTTTGTACCTGCACAATAATATAGAACACAGGTTTTGAAACCACTCCTTGAGATTAACATACAAGTTATCTTAGTACCGATCATGTCGATTGCTGATTATATTTAGTGACAGAGCACAAGACGCCAAAAACTGTACAATGCTATCACACTTCCACTCGCCAAACAAACGACTATCCCCGTTCAGTATCGCTATCAATCTCCGTTCAGTATCGCTATCAATCCCCGTTCAATATCGCCATCAATCCCCGTTCAATATTACTATCAACTCACCCGCAGTAGACTTCAAAGTGCCTGGGTTGAATGGTTTTCTGGTGTAATCCGCAGACGCACTGTGAAGGGTCAGCAATCTGTGAGAGATCCGGCGGTCCACGCCACAATGGGACATCAGAAACACAGTATCAGACGTGCCAGGCCGTCAGCGACCCCGGAAGGCCTCAGGTGGAAACCGCGAATGTTTCGGAGCAAAGGTCTCATCATAATAATTAAATTTACGGACGATTTACGATGCAGTGACGTAGTACATACACAAAGTCCGACTAGTTAAGGAAAATTGTATGAAATATCGTGACATCAAATATTATCTAAAAGCTTACCTGGTTAAACCAGTTTTGTGGGTGTTATGTCCCAATATGGTGTTTTCTCACAACAAATGCTCACTGAAAAGCAGATAGCAGACGTTAGTCCCGGAACGACAGGAGAAAATACTTCGAAATCGGAACAAGAGCTCAGAAGTGTTAATGGTGTTTTCAGGTGAATTCAAAGAGATTCCCACAAAATTTTCATCACTGGAAATAAAACAATTACGACAGAACTCCAGAACAAACGCACGCAACTCACCTGAGAAGTGGCCACCTCGTTTCCAAGAGGATATGGTGCTTGACACACAACTCAGGCTAGCCATTTCGAGCTTCTACCCTCACTTCTGTGAGCATCAGCACACCACGGTGGCGGAATAACCTGCAAGGAGCGGAGAGAGTCGTAAGAGAAAGGCACGGAAAGGCGCGGTGAAGGGCACAAGGGACGTGATCAGATAAAAAAGCAGCCATGGAAATGGTTTCATGATTTTTCAAACGGTAATTCCGTGTTTCATCATTGAAAACCCTAAAAAACGTAAAAGAACACGGATCAGTCACTCACCAGCTATATTCCAGAAGTCCTGCTATCCCACTCCCTCCAAACGCTAGGGAGGTTGTTTGACCCGAGTCCTGTGAACAAACAACAGTATAGTCAAGGCTTGTGAATCCAGCGTCACCTTTCGTGATGTCGGGGAGGACATCAGTAAAATGGTATGGTGTCGTCATACGACCGTCATGAGTAGCAAATACAAGCAACATCATTTAATATAGAAATGGATGGTGAAAGGCCTCCAAATATCCACATGGCAAACAGCAGTTCTGAAAGACCCAGATAACCTTGAAGATGAATGGAAACCATTGGAGAACATCCCAACGCCATAGCATATCACCACTCCTTACCCGATAACGGAGCAGATCAGATGGCTTAGGTGACGGGAGCGACGCTCTCCTGAAAAATAATGGCAATGTGCTGTGAGAAGAGTAACTGGATGTATACCTAACGATATTTCGAGTGTGATGACACCAACAACTCACATCATCCCAGAGCATTTAAGTGTCGACTATTTACTCTAACAAACGCACACGAGACAAAAGAGGCAAATTAAATAGTAAGTTTGTGGCTCGCATGGTCTTTCTCGACTGTCCTGGTGGCGGCGCCACTACAGCGAGACACTGGAGAATGCGTACCGACTGCCCACACCAGGCCGAGTCGCCCCGGCCCGGGGACAGAGCTGATGTCCGATGTTGTGGTGTGGGAACATACTGCATGGAAATACAGCTCCGGGACCACGGCGCAGACCGGCGAAGGATAGTCTGCGCACATCAAGAGCTTCACATTTAAAACAAAAATTGATTGATAATTGACAATTTAAAACCAAAAAACATCCCTCACCTTTTCCGTTGTCGGTAGTAAGGCCGCTGGACTTTTACGGATAGAAACGGTACCCCGAGTTCGACGGAGCCTGTAACGGAATACAGTGTCAGCTACAAGGCCTACAAAAATTTCAAAAGATGTTAAATTAGGAGCTATCAGAACAAACCAGTCAGTCAGATAAACTCAGACTGGGGCGGTATCAAATTCATCACGCAACATATGCAAAATAGTGTTTGCAGGCACTTCAGCACATAGAGGCTATCAAGCTATGGTTTCTACGCTACTTCGTGGCGGTTAATTGTTTTTTGCGGGCGCGTCAACTGCTAGGGTTATTTGCGCTCTACGCTACTTCAGCGCAGGTAGGTCGCAAAGAACGATAATTAAACATTTTTAAAGGCATTTAAAGATAAAAACCAAAATTGCAATCTACTGGGAATAGCTGCCACAGCCCGCCTAAATATTGAACATTGAACATTGAACATTGAACTAGAACATTGAAGACTGTCCCACACTCTCACTCACCCAATGGCCGGAATCCATCGAGACTGGGCGGCGCATGGCGCCCAAAAATGCCCGTCAGCATCATTCAGAGTTCCAATGAATCATCCTTCCTGGAATTGGAAGGGAAAACATTCGGATCAATATATTGAAAACCCCAATACCATCCATCTTACAGTGCCTGCGATGAACTGAACGCGTGTATAGCAGCCTCTCAGGTAAACGGCGCTTACTGGATGACAAATACGAATGTACCGTCTATTACTTTGGCGGACGCCCGAGCGAATGGGCGCCACAAAGCAACACGGCGGAGTCCTCATGTTCCCGTCTTTAGCATGCTGGCCAGGCAACAGTCCACCGCAGCCAGCCGGCTTAATAAGGCGGGGTCGAAACGAAACGCCACACGACAAATACCAACAAACATACAATACACTGATCCTTACCATGTATGAAGCAGGATGGACGAGCGAGTGTCCAAATGGCAGATTCCTGTGGCACAGAGGGTTACGATTAGATGGGCGGTGATAATTTGGGTCAGGTATTCACGAGGATGATATTGTCAGACGCGCCAGGCCTTCACAGACGAGTCTCGGGTGGAAACCGCGAATGGTAAGCAAGAGAAGTATATCATAACATCTAGACTTTCCTCCTATCTGTACAACGATCCATGAAGATAGCAATCAAGTGATGTACCTTGAGAAGAAAGTAATGAAGGGTGTCCCGAACTAGTAGCACGAACACGAACTCGTCTGAAAGAGAACAGCGAGATCGTTAGAACACGTCTAGTGTAGTACATCACGTGATGGATGATCATCCATCAGACAAGAGTGTGTCAGAAAATGTAGAAAGTCAACATGATACCATCTCAGTATGCTAAAATCATCACAACAACGTGCCCAGGATGCAAGACCTGTACACAACGCAATTCCTTACCTGTAGAGCTTGCCATCAGTCATGCAGGGAAACCGTCATCTTCTGAAAAGGGCAGAAGCTTGTCAGACACACGGCAAATCGCCACTTACGTTCAACTTTCAGCTTGGGATCAGCAGTTAGGTATGTTGTCGTCACTCGACTGTCAAGAGTAGCAAATACAAGCAACATCATATCACGGGCACCGGAGCGCGGATAGCGGTCAGCAATGGCGCATACCTGTCATTTATTGAAGACATCGCCACCGAAAGGGGAGCGACCCGGCGCGGGGCAGGCTGTCTTGTACCGGTGAACCGGGGTAAAATACCCGGACGGGACGGTACGCTTGGAATAGGGCGATATTGATGTTTTGCAGTTCTCCGTTTTTGGTGTTCCTGTGAATAACAAACCTTTGTTAGACAGGAGTGATGGCCAAGGGATGAGACAAGTCTCGAGAATGTTCAGATAAAAAGCAGCCATGGAAATTGTTTCATTCGAGTCAAACGGTAATTCCGTGTTTCATCACAAAAAGCTGGAAGTTAACGAAAACAGAAAGCAAATCAGCGAGGCCTTACCTGCAAACTGCTCAGATGTCCTTGAGAAACACGGGTGCTTAAAAATACCAGGATAGTCTGAAAACAGTACAAGTTCATCAGTAGACATAAAGGTACAAAAAGATGGTAATCATTAAAAGGAAGGTTATCAGGATATAACCAGTCAGTCACAGACATTCAGACTGGGGCGGTATATGTCATCACTTAATTCATTATTAGGTTCATTTATAAATGTCCGCATGACTCGCATACCTGTCATCATTCCTTGAAAGGGGAGCGATCCGGCGCGGGGCAGGATTCCTGTCTTGTAACGGTGAACCAGGGTAAAATCCTCGGGCGGGCATCTGAAAAAGTCGGCCGGACCCCTTATGATAACCCTTGGAATAGGGCGGTATTATTTTTTTGCTGTTTTCCGTTTTTGGTGTTCCTGTGAATAACAAACCTTTGTTAGACAGTAGTGATGGCCAAGGGAGGGACAAGTCTCGAGAATGTTCAGATAAAAAGCAGCCATGGAAATGGTTTCATTTGTGTCAAACGGTAATTCCGTGTTTCATCACAAAAAGCTGGAAGTTAAAACAAGGAAGAAAATTCGCGAGGCTTTACCTGCAAACTGCTCGGATGTCCTTGAGAAACACGAGGCACTCTTAAAAATGCTGGGATAGTCTGAAAAGAATACAAGTTCGTCAGTACACATAAAGATACAATAAGATTGTAATGGTTAAAAGGAAGGATATCAGGATGTAACCAGTCAGTCAGAGACACTCAGACTGGGGCGGTATATTAAGTCATCACTTAATTCAATATTAGGTTTATTTATCAATAAAGAATACATGAATTGAACAATGCTCACCTATGACAGAAGGTTCACATCTCTGGTCCAGTGAGGAACATCATCCATGACCCAAGTTTCACATCACCTGAGGACAAAGGCAACTCGTGAGCATGTGGACGCGGCGATACACATTCGAGTGATGTCTATGATCGTCAGATGGCCGTTCTAGACTCAGCACAGTTCACTCAGAACAGGTCTGTGAAATGAACAATCATCACTTGCACGTATTTTCGATCCAGCATGACATGCGTCACAAATAGCCTACCGTGTTCGCAGAGGTGGCGGAGCTCGGTGGAAGCAGCTGCCACTGCCTGACGCTGGAGCCGCGAGGCTATTAACAGCACAGAACCAGCCTGTAAGTAAAGTAAGATGGGTCAGGATTTAGAGCCGACCATAACTACAATGCAAAGTTCTGGGAAGTGTCAGACGCGCCAGGCCTTCACAGACGGAGTCTCGGGTGGAAACCGCGAATGGTAAGCAGAGTAGTATCATCATGGAAAATTGAGAAGAGCACACACAGCTTTCGACACATTACCGTCAAATGTAAACCTGTATTTTACATCTGATTACACCACACCGGTAAGATCGACCCGGTCATACACCGTAGAATTACCAGCGGTACTGAAAATCACCCGCGTGCCAGTGAGGCTGAGGGTGGTTATGATTTACCGCATCTCTAGTACGCATTTCCAACGATAATTTTCTTTCTGCCTTTCCAAAGACAATTTCCTTACCTTTTGCACTTCAGCAAGACAAGAGCTTCATACCAGACGTTCAGTTCAGATGTTGCCACGTCTTCATCTGCCATAATGCATGCATGGTCCTGTAATAGGGAAAAAACAACTCAATTAAACGTATGTTCCTAAACGTATCCTCCTAAACGTAGTTAGGATGATCGCGAGGGAAGAAACACCAAGTAAAATACCACAACAAAAAAATGAAATGTGAAATGTGAAATGTGTGCATGCGCGCCTATTTTTTTAGGGGCGCTTCAGCACAGAAAGGCTGTCAAGCGCCCGCACTTCCCCCGCCACTTCAGCGCGACTACATGGGAGGTTTGTCAACTATGTTCAAACGGATGTTTTGTGTGAAATGCAGCACTCAGCAAGACACAATACGTTGCAAATACGTAGTTTGCCGATACGAAATGGTTTGTGGCTCGCATGGTCTTTCTCGACTGTCCTGGTGGCGGCGCCACTACAGCGAGACACTGGAGAATGCGTACCG
>JARFNZ010141005.1:0-10501 GCA_031763405.1 Balanus nubilus
CACCGGCCGGCCCCCCGGCCGCCCGCCCCCCCCCCCCCCCCGCGCCGGGAGGAGGGAGGGAGGGGGGGGGCACAGGGTCAGCGAGCGCGGCGGCCAGTCGCGGCACGTGGGGCGCCACCGCGGCTGCAATGTTGCAGGCCGTCGGCGGCGGTCGGACGGCAGTTGCACAGAGGTGGCGCTCGCGGGCGGACGGTGCGCACGGCTCTGCGGCCGACCTCGGAGCGCGCGCTCAGTGAGACGGGAGAGGTAGAGAAAGAGACTGACTTCAGACGGGCGGCCTAGCGCCAGCATACAAACAGCAATCACGGGAGGCCTAACGCTTTTCGACGCTAGTGAGGTGAGTGCCAGCCGCGATGTTGGATTATGGATTTTTCGTGGTCTCATGGTCATGGCGCTCTAGCCCCATGGACGCCATGACTTCATGGGTCTTTGTTCGTCACGGCTTGCGGTAGGATGTGCCACCTTCCCGGGGTGGGGTGTGTATTTCTGTGTGTCTCAGTGCTGACGTCTGTCGCGGGGCGGACTGGCTGGACGGGAGCGGTGCAGCGGCGGCAGTCGGTGCAGCCGACAGTGAAGTAGGTCATGGCGCCCGCCGCCGCCGCCGCCGCCGCCCGGCGCCCGGCGCAGAGTACGGGCGGTGGCCGGCAGGGAAAATGGCGGACCCGTTGACCCCCGCGGCACAAGGGACGGTGTTGCACACGGCGCAGGGGAACTCAGCCGTGGAAACTGGCATGGAAAGATCCAAAGAAGCGTTGCAACTGTAAGGACAGTGAGGAAGGAATATGCCTGGAAATGTGTTGGATGCATTGCCGTGAATTTATGCTGATTACCAGTTACCACGGATTCACTCATGATCATAATTCATACTCATGATACTATACTCATGATACATGATACTCATGATACGAAATAGTGCACATTTATTAGGTAGATTAATATTTTTATTGTGCTTTGTCACTACAAGTACCTTACTATAAGCCTTTCTATTTTATTTTTATTGAATGCTGAATTTAATGAGTATTGAATGTCACATTTTTTTTAGCTGTAGAGTAATGTGTTAAGTTTCTTCGGATGTTCTAATGTTCAAAGAGCAGTAAATATTTCATCGTCTGGTTCTATTTTTAGAACCTAGAAACGTTAGCCACACATACACATCGGCAAATTAGGTGTGGTGAGCCAATGAAAAACAAAACAGGAAAATGTCATCTGATAGGCTCAAAGTGAAGTTAATCGGCTGGACACGGATGCCAAGGAGGTTGGAAATCTGATATTTTGAGTCACGCTATAGTCCCAGAATATAAATATCGCACCATTGCTATTTTTGCTTCAGGTATGCTTTGTTTGAACTGCTATATCCACATACCATAAGTGCACGACAGACATGAATAGCTGAACTTTCACGAACATTTCCATTGTCGTGAAGTTCTTATGTAAATGACGACATACAGGTATAACATTTTCTTCCAAGCTTGTAATCATCACATTCCGACGTCTTTTTCACTAGCCACTTCATCGTTGTTTTGGGTCATGCAGCATGACATTTACTCGAAGCATCACCGGTTCTCTGATGCAGCTGTATAAACCTCTTCCTTCTCGTGCACTTATCCACTTCAACGAATCATGCTGCGCTTCATGGAGCGGTGCAGAGTGTAGATAGCGGCGTCCCCTGCAGGTCACCGGCTAACGACCTTTGCAGGAGTGAGCACCGTGCAGACGGCTCGGTGCACGATGTGCATCACAAAGACATCGCTGCAGACCGTCTAGGCTTCCAGACACAGTATACAGGTTTGAGTCGAGGATGAAACGTCAGCGTCTCATCTATCTCGCGGGGTATTACCTCCGGGCCCCAGGTTCCTGGAAGACGGTGTATGCTAGCTCACGACCATGACGTGGTGGTAATATCGAAGCGATCGATTCTAGCTGCAGGAGACGCCCGCGATTCTAGCCGTAGGAGATACCCCTCACGGTCGACCGGGAGCCTCTTCTGATTCGCTGACGGAGCCCTTTCGATTCGCTGAGGGCGTCCCTTCGATCCACTGAGGGCGTCCCTTCGATCCATTGGGAACGTTCCTTCTATTCGTTGAAGACGCTCCTCATTGTTTACTGGGAACATTGTTTACCCAGTCAACTGGATCGCCGAATCCTGCCATCTGGGAGTGGCCCGTCCCAGCAAATTAACCAACCTACCCCAAAGGCGTGCTCGGACGGTAGCATGACATCAGGATTTCTTCGAAGCCTGTCCATTTCTGACGTGCCGTGGCTCGTTGGTCGTCCTCGGTCACCTCCCTAGCTCAACAGGAAAACTGGTGCCCCACCAGAAGCGCCTCTCTGCGGTTCTGGTCGCGGTTGTTGGCAAACGGCAGCCGGATTGCCGCAGTGTCGGGATTGACGTCATTGCAGGACCCATTTCAAGGGGAGATGGTACAGGGTAAACGGTACGCCAAGCTGCCAACCCAGTAGCAGGAAAACCCACATCATCTGCGCTTCGGTCTGCTGCGCACCGAGAGGCCTCAATTCAGGCCTCTCAGAGGCCCGGGAACGGAGATTGGGGCGAAGAACGGGAAACTTGGTTACAGACGTAATAACATGACTACCCATAAATTAAGTATCATGAACGTTGATAGTGAAAAGCCACAGGCGTCCCATCGTTGCAGCATTCCTACACATCATACGCTCCACGTAAGCAGAGTGCATGTTGGCTCGTCGCCGTCCACATAGGCATAGGAACTTCACGAAAAGTGGGGGGGGGGGGCAGTGAAACTTTGATCTCACTTTGTTGGAATACTACCCCCCTATGCACAATTTCCTTGCAGATTTAGACTCCTCTCGCTTTGGTGAATCGTTTGCCGCATTAAGTTTTGTCTTTGAAGAAAAATTGAAGATTTTAGCGAAATTTTTGGCCGAAAAGTGTGGGGGGGGGGGGGTATGGCCCCACTGCCCCTCCCCCCCTGTTCCTACGCCTATGGCCGTCCACAAGCACGCATGGCGCACCGCCGTGCTGGCTACAGTCTACTGCGCAGCACGCAACGCTTCGTCCTTAGCTGCGCAACCGAGGCGGCTCACTTGCCATCGGCTGTGCGCGGGTTGGTGGGCGCCATGGTGGTAACGGCCTGCCTCGAAACGCGGAACTCGCGTGAGAAATGCGAAACGCTTGGCGGCGTGCGGGCGGCGAGAAATAGGCTCGTTTCGTCGAACTCGCTTCGTCTGGCGGTTCGGCGGTTAGCCTGAAGCCACCACCCAGGTCAAACGGAATGCAATGCGGTGCATGTCACCGCAGACTCCCATCAGATTTGCCTCTACCATTGACGGCTGGGGGGTTATTTCCACCGATTCAGACAGCATAGGCACTGCGCGCCGCACCAACGCGACGGCGCGGCGGTGCCGCACCAGCCACGGTGGTGCCACACCTGCACCAGTGGTGCCAAGCCCGGTGCTTCACGACCAGGTGGTGCCCCAAGAGCAGGGCGGGAGCGGATGACGCCGGAGGGAGGATGGAGCAGCAGGTGTCGAACGTTACGCTACCATGGCCCGACGCCGCGCTGCTACAGCTAATTTAGCGGTATTTGGAGCGGGGTGGTGCGTAATATCGCGGCAGTTTTCATGTTACATAACTTCAGATATTCCCAACAGAGCTCGTATACTAGAGGAGTTCAGCGTTCAGTTCACAAGAGGGGCTTCCGGGCGCGGTTTTGCGACTGGGCGTGAACCTCATGAATTAATGTAGGTCGTTAAATATGGGATGGCCAGCGTCACGCTATGCTATAACAACAAAGGAAGATGCCACATGTCAGACAGGCAAGGTCGACGCGAGCATCGCTCCTGCGAAATCGTTATTTTGGGACGTCCTTGGAGGCGGCTTGGACGTGCATGTGTACAGCACATGTAATATACAGACAGATTACATCACCGCGTAGGTGCAGTACATCCCTTACTTCGGGCAGTGAACGTCTGGCTGGCAGACAAAGATAGCCCGATTTACCCGGTGTGTGACAAACCATTTCTTGGATTCCCCAGTCATGGCTCCAACCCTCAGACGATCGTCCTCTAGATAAACTGGCCGCTTCCTCACAATTTAGGCCCGCAAACTGATCATACGGCACCCTGACTGATCATACGGCACCCCGACTACCGTCTTCTGCTTCCAAGTCAGACCTAGGTTCCGGCTCCGGCTCTGGCTCCTGCCCGGGCTCTGGCTCTGGCTCCGGCTCTGGCTCTGCCTCTGCCACTGCTCCGACTGTCGGCACTACAGGAGGCGCCGAGGGTGCGTGCCGTTATTTGCCGAGTGCCGTCCGCCCGGCGGCGGCGGCCATAGTGGCGCTGCGACGACCAATCGCGGCGCGGTGCGGCGCCGGCTCCGCCCCGGCACAAAAACAGGCGGCTGTCGGGACGCGGTCGATCGCAGTGCGGCCAAGATATATACGGGACACTACAGAGGGAGCGGAGAGGAGGGAGGAAGCGGGAGAGGAGGGAGAGGGAGAGATGGGCCAGATGCTGATAGCGATGGACGGCTGAATAAACCGCGACCGGAGAGAACGGAAAAGCTGAGACGGAACGGTCGAGTATGCGCCATAGAATTCGAAAAGAACGGGTCGATATATCTGGGCGACGAAACGAGAAGACATGTGGATAGCATTCGTGAAGTTGTGCGAATGATTAAGTGACCATTCTGTACCCTGCAGTGTCAGAAAAGTGGCCTGTTTCTCCATTTTTCTGAACTTGGAACTTGTATTCCATGAAAGCTTGTACTATAAAGAATGATTATTTTTAGTCTGTGATTCCAAATAGCAGAAGAAAGACAAAAAAATTAGCATGCATGAATCCTTTTCCAGGCTGCTATCATCATAGGAATTAGGATAAAATGGGATTGTGCTTAACTTTTAACATTACACCTATGTTAAAAGTTATGGCATTGCATGGAAAGAATCGAGTTGAGAATTTGACAGCACCCCTACTGCTAGCTGAAAATGTGTTGTGGCCGCTCCCTGAGCCTGGCTACGTGCCTGATTGGTATACACATTAAGAAAATTTGTTCTTCCGATGGTGAGGAAATTTGTTCTGCAAACTTAGATAGTGAAACCTCTTTTCTGACACTGGTACCCTGTGCTGTGACCACCAGCCAACAGGTCCGGTTTTCCATTGTGCTGCCGGCGGCTTTGTCCGACGGCTGCCAAGCGGCGCTGCAGTGGTGTTCTCGCTTGGCCGCCCGACGGCCCGGCGTGCGCCCACTGCAGCGCAGACCCCGCCAACTCGGGCCGCAGTGCAGGACTGCTAAAATAGACGGGCCTGCCATGTACTGTCAGCCACCGTCTGTTGCGGCTCTCACAGCGCCGGCCAGGACCCTCTCGCTGACAGCTAACGCTGCTGATGCTGCTGAGACGGCTCTGATGATTCCGCTGATCTTGCGGACGCTGCTGACAAGTACCTACCTAGCCCAGACTCGGTGGCCGTCGACGTCAGCTCGTACTATCGTCCATACTACGCCGGCGCGACGCCTTTACGATGGGTTGACAAACCGGGCCGCTCATTCATGGCGGACCAAATAACTGTTTGCCAAATGAACATTAACGTCACCCCCAATCGTGCCGTTGTTATGCATTGCACGGTAGACGCCATTACGATCGTACTCTGCAATCGTCCATATCGTCGGCATGCAACTCTGCAATAGCCGACGGCGTGGGACCCGGCCGTAGGTGGTACAATGGCCCCCGAGCCGGGTCGATCCACCGCCCCGGGCCATGTCTACGTTGGCTGGCTGCAGACGCCATAAATCGTCCGCGAGGTCGATGACGTCATCATGACTGAGGCGTAGGCCGGCGATGGCGTTGCCAGTGTATTTCCGGCCAAGCACGGCCAAACAGCCGTGGGCGTGAATGGGGAGTCACGGAGCGACGAAGCGAGCAAAAAGGGACAAACAAAGGTGGCCAAAAAATGGGAGATGCAATGTGCCATCATTGACGGCGATGCCGTCAATGATGGCGTCATTGGCGCTGGATGGCGCTGGTTCGGTGATCATTCAGGTGAAAACGTTTCTGGTCCTGACCTGGGCACAGGACTGGCTTGTTGAATCCTGTCTGACGCGGTGTTTCTGAATCATGCCCGACTCTTGTCTCGACAAACTTTCCGCTATCTTTGAGCCGCTGGCCGCCGGCGCCGAGCATCAGCCGGCGGCGTTGGGTGGCAGAGGGGAGGGAGGAGAGAGTAGAGGGAGGAGAGGGCTGCTACCATGGCCGACGATGACGGGCACATTTGCGAGGTCAACGTCGCCGCCGCCGCCGCCGCCGCCGTCCGACGATGGCAGCGGCGGACTCAGGGACGAAAAGGGGAGGGCAAACCAGTCACCCTTATCGGGAAAACATTAGAAACGCCTCGAGATCGAACGGAGCCTGACAGCGCAAAACGGGAACGGAATTAACCTGGCTTAGCTTAGCATGGTTCTGGTCGTTGGCATTTGGGTCGGGACTCTGGAAAGGTCAGTTTGGCTCTGAAATTAATCGGCGCTGGTATTCTTCGAACTGTAATTCAAGCCCGCACTTGTCTGGACGTATTAGAACACACCAGTTGCTCCTGTCGAGAGTTCTGCATTTTGCAGTGTCTAATCCGCTCCTGGGTTCAGGGGATTCGGACATTCTGAGGCTGTGGTTGGTCAGTTTGCAGATAGTCTGGGATTCTCCTACATCCGGAGCCGTATACCGGCCCTGTCCACTAGCGGATCCAGGGGGAGGGAGCGGCAGGGGGCTTTAGCCCCCCAAATCGTCTGAAATCGGCGAAATTTGACACATTTTCCAATTTATAAGAAAATCTAATAAACTTTTATAAAGGGATGTTTGTTTTAAACTGCCTTATAAGGCACAAGGAAGCCAAATCCGATGAGTTTTTCAAATTTGGGGAAACATTTTGAAATTTAGCCCACCAAACCACCGTTCTGGATCCGCCAGTGGCCCTGTCCCAGCCGCTGCCCTTGTTGCCCTTTATCAGAAGTGCTCATATCATGCAGAATTGCCCAACCACGGAAGACGATGCAACCCTGCTCTTGCATCGTCACCCGTCCGTGCAGTCAGTTGCAATGACTAGCGTCGCGGATTTTCGCCGCAGACGGTGTAAAGATGGCGGACAAATTTGCAGAGTTCATTGTTCTTTGTTAGTGATTACCTTGGCAGGCGTATTCGGCAACCCATGTAATTGTGATATAAAATTAGTGTGACTTCAGACACTTGTCTGGTTCGTTGAACTCAACAACGAACGTCGGTCGCAAGTACATAGTACGTCACTAACGAAGTGCTTTCTCTTTGTCCCCAGATGAGTGCGCCGTTGCCGAAGAAAAGGCTGTACGGCCGGTGCCGGCGGCAGCCTAGCATCGACGGCAGCGACTCGGAACTGACCCAGGCCACCGACCTGTCGGCGGGATCGGAGGGCGAGGGTCGGGTCACTCCGCCCTCGCCTCCCTCCCCGCGGTCCCCGGTCTCCCCAGCTGCGGCCGTCTCCCCGGCGACGGCAGCGGTGACTCCAACTCAGCCAGACTACCGCTACCCCCTGTACCCGACCTCCACAGCGTCGGCAGACGTGATGGCGCACATGCGGCGCCTCGAGCCGCCGGCAGAGGCCGGCTCGCCGCAGCTCGCCTCACCGGCGGCTGGTGATTGGGGCGACGACTCGCTCGACGCCAGCGACGAGGAACCGGTGCCGCCGGAGCTCGCCAGTCGTGACCCCCCGCTCACCTGCGGCGTTTGCGGCAAGGAGTTCCCGATCCCGGCGCGTCTTCTGCGCCATCAGCGCATCCACACCGGAGAGAAGCCCTTCCGCTGCGAGTACTGCGGCAAGACCTTCTCCGTCAAGGAGAACCTGAACGTGCACCGGCGGATTCACACCAAAGAGCGGCCGTACAAGTGCGAGGTGTGCGGACGCGCGTTCGAGCACTCCGGGAAGCTGAACCGCCACCTGCGGATCCACACCGGCGAGCGGCCACACAAGTGCACCGTCTGCAGCAAGGCGTTCGTGCAATCCGGCCAGCTGGTGATCCACATGCGCGCTCACACGGGCGAGAAGCCCTACGGCTGCCAGACGTGCGGCAAGGCCTTCACCTGCAGCAAGCAGCTCAAGGTTCACCGGCGGACTCACACCGGAGAGAAGCCCTACACTTGCAACATCTGTGGCAAGAGCTTCGGCTACAATCACGTCCTGAAGACGCACAAGAACTCGCACTACGGCCAGCGGATGTACAAGTGTACCATCTGCAGCGCGACGTTCCCGCAGCGGAAGGCTCTGGAGCAGCATCTGGCCGAGCACAACGCCGCCGGGAAGCAGCTGTCGCGACCGACGCTGGTGCCGCAGGAGGCCGTGCGTCGCTCGGCGTCTCCCCCGGACCCCGTCGACGCACCGCCGGCCAAGATGCCAGCCACTGCCGCCGTAGCCGCCGCCGCAGTTACTGCCGCGAGCGCGGCCGGCGCGGCGTTCGCGCTGGGCCCGTCCTACCTGGCGGCGGTATCGAGCGCCGCGAGCGGGCTCCGTCCGCTGGCCACGCTACCGCACTGGTACGCCTACAGCACGGCAGCGGCAGCGCCGGCCACGGCGTACCTCGGCGCCGCGCCGCCGGCCGGCTCCGGCGTGGTCGCCCCGCACCCGCTCCGCTACTGCTGGGTGCCGGCCACCGGCGGTTACCCGGCTCCGGCGCCGCGGGTGCGACACGGCAGCACCGGTCTGCCGTCCGGCTCCTCGACGGAGAGCCGCGACTCGCCGCCGGCTCCCAGCTCGCCTGTGGCGTCGCGGGTGAGCTCCCCGGAGAGGAGCCCCCCACCAGTGTCGGTGGCTCTGTCTCGCCCCCCTCATCAGCTGACGCCGCTGGAGGCGCACCAGCCGCACCACCAGCCGCACCATCAGCCGCACCATCAGCCGCACCAAGCGCCGCAGCCCATCACGGACGCCTTCACCAGCAAGGTGACGTTCATCCTGACGAACCTGATCGGCGCCGAGGGTCTGCAGCGGCTCGGCTACCCCGAATGCGGCATCGGCGAGGTGCTGGAGCGGGCGCTCCTCTTCTGCTCCGAGATGCCGTGCACGGACGCCGGGGTCAGCCGCCAGGAGCAGCTCAAGTGCAACATGCGCACCCTGCTGCTCTGGTGCATCCCCGACCAGGAGCAGTGGCGCACCTACGGCTGGAAGAACAAGAGCATCGAGGAGATCGTCGACCAGTTCTACGGCGAGTGCAGTCGAGACGAGGCCGGCCGCCAGGGCGCTGTGCTCAAGCCGACCGCGCCCGGGCCGCTGGCCACGTCCCTGCACGCGCTATAGGTGGCGCACCCTCCAGGCGTGTGCCGCGCGTCAGCCATACCTGCCCAGCTCCATAACGAAGCCATAGCCCGGTGGGAGGAGCGGACAGGCAGTTTCACTGATAGATCTCCCTGCGTTAATGTCGATGTGTTGCTTAGCACTCTGTGGTATCCGCCGAAATTGATGGGCCAACGACTGTGGGTGGAGGCGAGGGGAGGGACAGGGTTCCCGGGAGGTCAGACGGGTTAGCTAGCTGAGTCTGTGATCGAGTACTGCCCTGTTGGTTGTTGAGTCCCGCGTTCCGTTGTAGTCCGGCCTGGCGCCCCGTGTACAGAAGAGACGTTCGACCTAGAAGTCGGAGACGGTCCGATAGAGCGAGCGAGAGAGAGATAGAGAGAGCTGGTCTCCTGTAGAACGTGTCGTGTAGTGTTGTGTGTCACCGATACGGTGAGACATTCGGGATAAACGGGTGAGAACTACAGCACGGGTGAGCGACTGTGAGCTAAGCGACTGTGAGCTTTACCGGGCGGCTTGGCCGCGGCGCTGTACATGGCGTTGTGAACGTTGCAGGCGGGTCGGGAGGAAATGAACACTGCGCCGGCTGGCCCGAGGTATAAATAGGCACTGCCAGCGGCTGGTTCGCAATGCAGACTGGATGTAGCGCCTCAGTGGCCAGGTTTACTATTTTGTAACCCTACCTTTCATAGCTGGTGTATTGATTGACATGTTATCTCGCACGCTATAAATACAAAGTGTTATATGATGACGGCTGTCTTACTGTGCCGGGGATCCGGTGGATCAATGACGATGAGTGAGATCCGAGGAGAATACAACGTTTGATCGATGTGAAGATGTCAAGGATCATCTCAGAAACAATACCATACAACCTTCGATTTTTATCATATATCAGAAGCAGAAATCGCGGCTACGCAAAGTGCAAACAGTCGTTGCTTCTCGTCCATTACGCAGTATAGAACGGTGCAGAATACACTTTACCTACTTTACCCCCCCCCCCTCCCGGATTTTCGAAATAGCTTCAAAACAATAATAGATATCAACGTAAAACTTTCGGTAATTTATCTGGCATCAATTGGACATCTTCCTAGAAAGTTTTGAAAAAATCGGCCAAGAACTTTTTGTGAAAATTAAGTTTGAGTGACGTCAGGCCATTTTCGGTCCAAAATCGACAAATGTTTGATCGCTCATAAAACATCGAGTTTTGAAGCAAAATGCAAAA
>JARFNZ010141016.1:0-10500 GCA_031763405.1 Balanus nubilus
TGTATGGAGGGAGGGCGTAACGGTTGCGGTCGGCGCGGTCAATCAGCATTTTTCCTCCACCGGGTAGTGGGAAATATCTGAAAGGTTAGACGACAGACGTCTTTGGATGATGATAGTGGACGACTGTTGCCATGGAAACGAATGCTGGAAATCCGAGCACGCCGCCCTTTTTATTTCGAGGAAAATCTGATTACCTTATCAGGCTTTGACAGGAGACCAGGCAAAAGACGTGCCTTATCTTGTGCGGGGCATTGCGATTACGCCGCAACAGTCATTCTGCTTGGCAACGCGGCTGGTGGTATTGCTGAATGACATATATGTTTTATTTGGATAAAACATAATTGTGGATACGCCGCGCGTCAATACAGATGTCGTCCATGTAATGTAATATTAAGCCCTGACCATCAATGCGCGTAATTCACGGGAGGCTCTATATAAGTTAAAGCTAACTTTTTGCGCATTTGAGTATAATTTTCGTAGTTAAAAGAAACGTCACATTCATTTCATTATCTAAAAAACTTACAACAGTTCTAGGGTCGCGTTAAAAAATAAATAAATAAGCCAAGCATTCGAAATGCGCTTCAATGACAATTTCGCTGTATTTGTATATAAAACACCTCTAATGTTGTTTCCCGAATGCTGTGTTAATGATTAAAGGTACGCTGCCAAGCTTGAGCTGCGTATCGTTAAGGGAGCGAAAGTTGGCGCCTGGAATTCTGAAGCGGAGCATCGAGTTAGCGATGATCGATCGGCCCGAATGACATCGCATGGCAATGCATCAGGGTTAACGGCGCCCGCCGATTCTTCACACTCCATCACACAGATAACTTAAGGACGTCATATTTCTGTATTGGGACCGGAAAATGATACGCCTTTCCATAATATTGCAGGGATTGCATTCGGACAGTTATCTTGACGGAAGTCTTTAAAGATGCACAACTTCTGCGTTTTAGAAGAACCTTAGGAGTAAAACATGATTATCATTTTTTAGTTTTAATAAGCGAGCCATTTGTGTTGTGTGTGGCGGGCGCCCATGAACCTTCTTCACTTTTGTGTTTTGTTTTTACACTCTTCATCTGTTAAAGGGACATTTCCACCTTTCTAGTTAGATGCGTGATAAAGCCATTTTCTCCTGTGTTACCAGCCCAGTTTGCTTTTTTAAATCACCCTCAATCATTTGCAATCTCCATTTGTAGATGTTTTTCAACAACCCCACTTTGTTCGTAAAAGTGCCTTCGGATTAAAGTATGTAAATACGGAAAATGCACAGCAAAGGACAATTAAAAATGTAGATACGAAACAACGTGACTTCAAATGAAGATAGCAAACGATTAAGGGCGAACTTAAAAATGGTGTGGACTGGTAAAACAAGAGTGACTGGCTCCATCACACATGAAATTTTAATTTTTAGATGCCATGCCCCTTTTTCAATCATGCACGACCTCCGTCTCCCTTTACGAAATGGTTGTCAGTTGTCTCTTGGCTTCGATTCCCCAATCATCGCAACAGAAAACTGAACTATCTGCAGTGGACCGTTCGTCCTGAGATTAACACTTTCCCCGATGACGGATTATTTCCCTTTTGAGGAATGGGCTCATGTGCTACCATTCATGGCCATCTTCTGCAATATGACAGTTCGAAACACTTCTATTTTGCGTCACTTAACCACTGCACTTGATTCTCTTCAAGACATAAGTCATCATCCGCGGTCAGCATGTTTACATATCCGCACCCACGACCGCAGGCACGTACGATATCCGCACCCAGCGCCACCTTTTTTCGGGATAGTATCACAGTTGCTGTATAAGAGATAGGGGGAGGGGGGATAAGTACTGGCCGGCTTCTCACGCACTCTGTTACCAGTGCGTCGGCTCCTACCAGGAGCATTTAACATCGCGACTGCCAAGAAGTCCAAGCACTGAGCTGCCATCAACCCCCGATCGATGCCCGGATCAGTTACTCGCTTATGCGGCATATCTTCTTCTCAGATCGAACAGAGCGGCATCATATTGATCGCACGAGTCCCGGTATGCGTTTAGCGCAGTGTCCAATAGCTCTGTTGTCTCCAGCTGACTGGCCATTCTGATCGTCGACAGGGACCGCTTCCGCACCACCATCAACGTGCTGGGCGACTCGCTCGGCGCCGGCATCGTCAACCACCTGAGCAAGCGGGAGCTGGAGAAGATGGGCACCCACGACAGCGACGTCATCAAGGTCGAGAACGGCATCGAGGCCACGCAGATGTGAGCTGCCTCCGCGGCCGGCCACTGAGTGCTGATCGCTGCCGTCGCCGACCGCCGTACCGCCGACCGCCTGTCGCGGGCCGCAGGTGGCTGCAGTCCGCTCAGACGGTGGTGGAAATCATCTGGTGCGTGGATGGCGACTTGGCCGGGGTCACGTGACCGATGAGCAGCGCCTGGATGATGCCGAAGAGCCGCCGGCGAGTGTTACATCGTCCCCCCGGCGCTGCCGCCGAGTGCAGACCGCCCGGACGGTGTCGGAGCAGTGACCGGCCGACTCCGCTCGTTGCAGACTGTCGCGGCGGACCCGACGCGGCCCGACCCGATGCTCGTCGCTCTGGCCAACACTTGGAATCATCAGTGTAGGTAGACTGCGTCACTTTGGTTCCCTGCTACATCTGTACATTGTGAGCGGTTCGCTGTTGTTTACGCGCCCCGGTCGCCGGTAGCTGGCCGACAAGCAAGCATTGTCTGGATCTGAACAGAGTACCATTTACTAACTCTGGGCTACGCCTTAGAGTCCTCCCTCTTCGAGTCCTCTCACACAAATGCTTTCGAAGTGTTCCTTTAACCATAAATTGTGCTAACAATCGAAGAGCTTGATATATCATTCGTACAGAGCGGCCATATCCTGGTTATTCTCGCGGCTGCCTCTACAAGCTATATTTTCTTACTCCGCCCCAATGCCACCGGAAACCGCTGCGCTCTCGCCAGCAAATATCGACATTTACCAACTCCCATGAACTCTACCTTCGCTGACTCGTGTTCGATGACAGTCGTTAGCGATTGACAATGACCTGGGCCGCGTGGAGGGCTGTCTGGACCCCGATGCGACACGCAGCACCGGCTTAGGGGCAGACAGCCCGGCACCGACGTCAGGCGACCTGCCCACGGTCGGCTGCCCAGCCTCCGCGGCTGTGTAGACGCGAAGTGGACAACGGCGGCAGGTATCACATATGGCAATAGCAACGGCTGGGGTTTGTGCTGTCGAACAGAATCAATATGATTACGGGAGTACTACTTAAACTCGGAATTAGGTTCGCTGGATGTTTGGTTTCGATGTTTTTTCTAGATCGCTTGGTGTGAAAGAATCTCAAAGTAGATTGTTTGGCATCGATTGAATTGAACCGCGTTTTGTTATTGATTTCCACTGCATAAAACAACTAGCCCAGCTGTGATGACCGATGACCAACACTGATATCTTGGTTTTGTTGACTGAGGGACGGCCGGCTGTTGAGAGGTTCGTCGTGTTCTGGGCCGTTTGCACGTAGGCCTGTTCTGTCTCGTCAATGCGCCTCGCCTGTTCTGCGGCGGCGCTGCCGTGTTCGCAGAAGGTGGCATCGTTGCGGCTAGATCTGTATGTGTTTTGAACGTGACCGCCGTATTTTCTAACATTTGCGTGCAAGTCACGCGTAACGGACGTACCTGTATGTACTTACTCCCGGCTTTCACGTGCTTCAGTCGAATGTGATGTTAACTGTGCACATACATAACCCTGCTTGCACGTTTCCCTGCAATCCATACGAGTTGATGGCCGTTGGTTCGTCGGCCCGTGCGGCGCAAACGGCAGTATTGTGCGAGAACAGGCGGTAGCGCGGGTGATCATAGTTGGGCCAGTCGTGTGTTACGTACATATGGGTCCGATTAAGACTGGGCCCGCCGGAAGACACACTTTGTGCGCCCTATTTTGGCGGCAGCCGACCTTCCCTTTCCCTCCCCCTTTTCGTATCCTTCATTTTCCCGCCTGAAGGACGTTCACACGTCAGTTCAGTTCAGTTCAGCTCAGTTCAGTTCAGTTCAGTTCAGCTGGTCATAGCCCATATATCCACATACCTCAGCCAGCCTAAAAAGCCAATTCATCGGTGGTCCGGCTCTCATTCCGTTTGATACTTCACTACTTAAACAGATCGTTGCAAAGTTGTTCTATCAATTTGCAGCCTCCCTCCCATATCAAATCTATGAAATAGGATCGAAATGTTCCGGCGTATGGAGCTGGATCATGTGTATAACGATGTCGTTTGAGAGCCGTTCACCCTCATTTGTAGCGAGATGTATTGTATTGTACCTGTGTGATAGGTCGTAGGTGCATTACCCATTACCCATTACCCATTACCCGTTCCGGTGTAGGTAGTGCCGCTGCCCAGGGAGTAGTGTTATCCGTGTATCATTGTGGCGTTAGTTCATCATGTGCATTGTCGTCTGAATACCGGTCGGTCACCGCGCGTCGCGGCAGTGTGTAACATTCATTGGACTGGAGCGGTGTCTCGGCCGTAATAAACGAGAGCCCAGTTCACAGCTGTAGTGGTTGTATCATTGTATGTCATGTGTAGTTCAGCTACCAATGCGGGCAGAAAGCACCGCTGCCCCGAGACGGTGAGCTGGCCCTCTTCTGTAATGTTTTTGGCTTAGTATCAACGTGTAATTTACCCTGAACAGAAAATGCCTGACCGATCCGAGGCGAGAAAATGCCTGAGCCTGACTGACTGATCACATTTGCCCTGCGAGCATTGCATATATGGGCAGCAACGTATGGGCGGCTCTGACCGAGTCGGTCCAAGCTGCCGAGGAGTTTGTAGTTCCTAAGTAGTTCCCCCGCTAGTCCCCGCTGTGACGGTTGGCACGCCCCTATTCGACGGACACGCTGACATGTGCTTCTCTGGCGGGACTGCCCGAAACGTAAACTGTTCCGTGCTTTGTCCATTATCATCCGTTTGACTGCATTTTCAGTTCAGTTTTGTTCAGTTCGATTTGATTATAGACCATTCTTCTGAGCCAAAAGTACTAGGTAAGTACAGAACATAAAGCATACCTGACAAAAGATATAATACACATATAAAACTCCTGTCGAGTCCAGTTGATCAGTTAAAACCAGTCGGATCTAGGAGGCGCATGGACTGGGCTCGTGTTCCGGGGCCCGTTATGGCTGGCGGCTCCGACGGCGTTTTACATGTGCTTTTCACTGACTCGCTTAGCAGCCTTTTGGCGTTGAGTGATTTTACTACATATCACCCCGTGTTACAGGACATTTTAGTCCTTCTTACATCTCTTGACCGAGCTGGGAGGAAGGTTGTTTTCTGCTGGATTCCAAGTCATGTGGGCATCACTGGAAACGAGCTCGCAGACGAGGCTGCTAAGCGTGCGACACAAGCGCAGTGTACTCGATTTTTTCCGCTACCAGCTAGTGATTTCTCTGCTGCTTGCTCATCTTACATTCGTGAGAAGTGGCAGGGCGACTGGGAGGGCAGTGGACCATCGAAGCTGAAGGCGCTGAAACCTCGTTTAGAACTCTGGCCTTCAGCTTCCAGACGTTTGCGACGAGAAGAGGTCACTCTAAGTCGGTTACGCATTGGACACACCTTCATTACCCATCGTTACCTGCTCTTTAGAGACAGGAAGCCGCTCTGCCCTCACTGTGGCGAGATTCTATCTGTTTCCCATGTTCTTGTATCCTGTCGTAACCTTGTTGGTGAGCGTCTTCAGTTTTTCGGACGCAGTCCACTCGCTTTGAAAGATCTGATTGGCGATAGATCCTCGCACATCCCGCAGGTGTTGCGTTACTTAGCTAAGATACGTTTCGCAGTCATATACTCTCCAAATGTGTAAATGTGGCTCGGCCCCCAATTTTCGCGTTATCATTATTTATTGATGCTTATTTGCTGATTTCCCTCTGATGCAGTTTGTAGTTTAGAAGTTATGGGCGCCGTATAGCCATGGTAGTTGTGGCGCCCTAAGGCTGAAATCACCACCGACACTATCGTGCTTCTCTCGTCAAGGCGCATCGAAACACATGGTGACCTTTGGAGGTCAATTTCCAAATTTGACCTCAGGCCAAGGTCACGTGGTGACCTTAGTAAGTCATGTGTGTCATGCTGCATATGAGTCGGTTTGTATTGACGAGACGAGCACAGTGGTACCTTCCGGACGCTTTTTATCAAAAATTATTGGCAAAAAACGTAATTAACCTTGGGTGACCTCAAATGACTTTTACAGAGGTCACTTGTCAAAATTAGTACTTGGGTCATCAATACTGGCCTAAGAAAACATGATCCTGCAAGAAGTGAACTGATCTGATGTGTATCCTCGGAATAGGAAGGATCTGATTTTTTTCACATTGACTTATAATGGGGAAGCCACGAAGTCGGTCTGACCTCGGGTCATCGATATCACAAATCCGAAATACACAAATTTTAGGTAACGGTGTCCTCATGTACTCCTGGAAGTTTGAAACTGATCATTTAAAACCTGTAGTTGTGGCACGACTTCTAGCTTTTTTAGGTTCGGTCACGTGACCTGACATTAGAAGACCTGGCGTTTAAAATTTTACAAAGTGTGCGTTTTTAATACCCAAACAATTGAGCAAAAAACGGCGGTGCTGCGCGCCGCTGTTTTTCCACTATCGTTGAAAAACCTTGGAGGGGTGCCTATACAACCCCGGCACATACAATATGGCACAAAACTTGTTCATTATTGAAATGTCCAACAACTTCCAACAATGGCTGAAAGCTCGCATAGTGCCGGACTGATTTTTCCATAAGATCTCGCGATTTTAAAATTGTCATTCTTTATGAAACACCCAATGTGGGGTAGTTATCGTTATGGGCCATGAGCATCGCAAGGGGGAAAGTGGAACGCTTTCCCCCATATTGTCGAATTTTAACATTACGCCTGTGGGCGTTGCATAGGCATTGCATGGAAAGAATCGACCTTCAGACTCCTCTGTCCACCCAACCTCCAGAACGTGGTGACGCCCTTTGTGTGTTATGATGCTAATGACCTGCACCGTGACTTGTACACGCTTAATGAGTGTGTTGCGCAAGATGTCGGATTTCATTTCACATAGAGGAAAACTCGTTCAGTGGAACTTCATGAAAGACAAAACACGTCGCGACCCCTTGCCTGCTCCGTTTCCAACTCCAGACAGTTTCAGCCAGTCACACAAGGGGCACGTGTCGTCATTTTCTCAGGACATGACCATATCGGTGTCACATAGAGACCAGCTGGGCTGTGAGTGGGGAAAATCCGACCCGGAGCTTCTCCCGATATTTTATGCAATGTCTATCTTTCTCTAGGAATCGTCATCGGTGCTGGTATGACTAATAACTGCAGAGTAAATATTCAGGCCAACTTGTACAGTAAATCCGGTGTATCTTGACAGAAAACATTGCGTTCAGAGTGATATTTCCCCTCGATGACTGAAAGACGTCACACGTAAATGCGTTGTGTGATTGGAAGCTGTTTTTTCATATGTGACGCCATAGCACAACCTTGACCAGCCTAAACAAGCAATAGTGCAGCGTAAAATGCGTTACAAATACCTACTCAGATTGGCCAGAAAATAGAAAGTAGGCATCGGCGCTGCGTAGATAGAAGTTTTGCGAAGGTTGAAGGTTCTATATTGTGAGAAATTCCTAAATGTTAGGAAAAAGGCGACCAGTTGCGCATTTGTGGGATAGTTCCAGCTCTACTCACGCTGTTTATGATTAACCGCGATGATCACTCAGAACGTTCTTTAACACCCCACGGCTTTTGTGTAGCGTCGTGATTTAGCTGCCGTTTTCCTTGTGAGCGTATGTGGCTTCCGGCCCAGAGCTATTACGAGGGACTTCCACCAACTATTTTAAGCTATTTCAGTAAGCATTTTGAGGAATGCCAGTAGGGATTTCAGAAGCGCCGGTTAAAATTCGCCACGGTAACTGTCAATGAGAACGGCCATCGGGGCTTGGCCGCCGGTGATCCCTGTCACGTGACCTTGTGACGTCAGAGGGCGGCCAGGGATCCGTCCAGGGCGGGTCGGCAGCTGGCAACCGGTTGCCAGTCACTGCTTATTGTTTATTTTTGAAATTCGGAAATCACACCATTCAGTAGCCGACAGTAGTTGGAAACGGTTATGTTTGACTGATCACGGCTTTGCCAGCTAATCATTTTTATGGAGAGGTATCAATTTGTCTTCATATCAATCATATGTTGGTAAAGTTGCCAAAAGTACGTCTATACGCTGTTGATAAGAGGATGTTGTCCGGACTTTGACGGATAACGGAGATGTGATATAAATCTGCACGAATGCTCAAACGTCTTCAACACATTGTGTTTTTGTTTCGATCTAATTCCTGCGCTTGATAAGTGAAATCCCTTTGAAACAAGTTAATAACAGACCAGTAAGAAGTTGATATGAAGCGCTACTTAATCATAGAAGCCTTGTTTTGGAACAGTAGCGTACAATCCTGACAGCACGTGAGCCACAGCATCCCGAAATTATATGTTTTAGGCGTGATTACCTACCGGGCTATACTTACCTGCGATTGGTGAGGCCGACAGCTCTCATCGCATAAGGAAAATTGGGCACATTCTTGAAATATCAGATGAAGTGATTGCTTCAAACACATTGCTTTTGTTGCACACTGGCGGATCCGGATTGGGCTGTTTGGGAGGATCAAATCCCAGTGTCATAAAACATTTTTAATATTAGCGCGAGCGTATAGTAAAAGCTTTTCGGCTGTCTGAGATTCAATGTAATGTCAATGGGACAAAACTTCCGGCCCGCCGGGAGTTTACATTTTACCAGACGATTTTTTACGCTATTTCCAGAGCGGCGGTAGCCGTAGTCAAATATCACACTTATTTTCGAGTAATTGACATCGTCAGTTAGCGATAAGATTTGGTGGAATACACTAACGACCTCGACGGTCAGTGACAGAATGTGACGTGATGCACAAGCAAAATTCCAAATGCGAAACTTTAAGGACATTTGCTGCGTCATTATCATATAAAAAAGATAAACTAAGTGACATATGCTAAAATAAATAAACTTAGGCCGATGTGATTCCTGTAGGGCCTCGCTGCTTGGTTTTCCTCCCTCGACCTTCGGTCCCGGGTGGATTTTCCACGACTTCATTCCTACAGAAATAATGTCACAACCCTGCGTGGTATTAGACGAGAGCGGGGGAATGCCGGACGATAGGTAATGCCGGACCTAAATTTCATATTTCAACCACGACCAACCAAATGATGTTGTTTTTCATCTCTTTGGAGGCCACATTGGGCCGCGAACGTTGCTTCAGAGCTCACACGGTGACGACCACGGCTCGCCGGCATGGACACATTTCTTTTTGTTTGTCGTTTTTAAGGTTGAAGGGTACTGCAGCCGTCTTTGTGAGCTACTGTTTTATCCTCAAATGTTCGTCTAGTGATTCTTGCCAGTTTATGCATATCTTATACCAATTGTGTCAAAATGACGCTTATGGAAACTGCGTTTTCATTCCATATGAATGTGGATTCCACGATATCTCTGGCAACACTGGGTTAATGCCGGACGGCTGACCGGCGGTATAATAGCTGTGAAGTTAAGGGTGCTAATACGCTAATACACATTGTTTAACTTAACTTTTAGTGTTCATTCTGATTTATAATAAGTATGTTTTTGCAATGTTTAACAATGTAGTGATAAAAGAAAGCAAACCTTAGGATTCCCGATAAATAAATTAGCAAATGTATATGAAAACATATCTTTTACCTCAGTATAAGTTACTTTCTAACCACATATTCCACATACATCAGTGTGTTCTCAATCTAATGACGTTGAAGCACCTTTGTTTATACGTAGTCAACTTTTCCCCGCCATTTTCCAGTTAACTTTTTTTCCGTGGCCTGGTTGCAATCCCCCCCCCCCCCCACACACACACACTTCCTAAATCGGGCAGCCATGATGCATTGCAGTCAATAAGGCCCGCCAAACTGTATCATTTATGCAGCAGTGGGGCATTCCAGTATTAACACTGAATTCTATAACACACCAGGTAACTATCATTGGGCCAGACCTCTGAGAAGAAGACCACGACGGGTAACAGTCACCAACAACGGTAACACCAAACACTGGAGACTGCGGTAGCGCACATAACTGTAACACCAAACACTGGAGACTACAGCAACGTACATTACTATGACACCAGACACCGGTGACTGCAGTAGCGTACATACATTACTATGACACCAGACACCGGAGACTGCAGTAGCGTACATACATTACTATGACACCAGACACCGCTGACTGCAGCAGCGTACATACATTACTATGACACCAGACACCGGTGACTGCAGCAGCGTACATACATTACTATGACACCAGACACCGCTGACTGCAGCAGCGTACATACATTACTATGACACCAGACACCGGTGACTGCAGCAGCGTACATACATTACTATGACACCAGACACCGCTGACTGCAGCAGCGTACATACATTACTATGACACCAGACACCG
>JARFNZ010141027.1:0-10500 GCA_031763405.1 Balanus nubilus
CGCAGTACGAACAAAATGGTTATGTGCAAACATTGCGCTTTAGACCATATTTTAGGAGGATCAGAACATCATTCGGCGGTTAGTACTTGGCTAATAATGATCTTGCTCTGTGTTTCGTCGCAGGTACGACGTGGCCAGCATGGCCTGTCCTGAAGACCAGGTCTGCTATCAGAACTGGAGGCTCATCCTCTGCCTCCTGGTTATCTGGTGTTTTATCTGCTTCTCGTTCACACGGAAAATCAACTACAAATCAAAGGTGGGTACTCTATCAGACATGCTTCTGAATGCTCATTCCTCTCAAATAAAACGCCAAATATTTTTTTTTTATAAACGTATCCTGTTATAGTAATTATAGTTCAAGTAAACAAATCCGAAATCTGTGGAACGTATACTAGTTTAGCTACTCAACCATCTTAAGTATTGCAAAACATAGTTCTTTATTCGACCTTTTTTAGTAGCGCACATACGCACTTCGCATGCATAATAAAAATAGTCTGCGTTTCTTCACGATGTTTGTTTGGCCAGGTGCTGAACACGTTCGCCGCCCTGCTGGCCGTGTTCGTGGTGGTGATCATCAGTGTCGGCGTCATGGCCGAGGGCGACGGGGCGTATCGCGGTCTCAGCTACCTGTTCGGCTTCTCCTGGAACAGTGTCGGCCACTCTGAGGTTAGTGTCGGTCACTCTCAGATCAGTGTCGGTCACCCTGAGGTCAGTGTCGGTCACTCTGAGGTCAGTTGGTCACCCCGAGGTCAGTGGATCACTTTGAGGTCAGTGGATCAACATAAGGTCAGTGGGTCACTCTGGGGTAGGTCAGCATAGGTCACTCTGATCAGTTACTGCTTCTGTTCGATCAGAGTCGGGAGGCACACTGAGGCCACAGACACAGCTTCTCTGGGGCCAGTGTGGGTACTCCGAGACTGGCAACGCCCTCTATACACAGTCACACATTACACAGCCCAGCTGGCGGTGCGGCGCAACAGGCGGCGCCCCTGCCACCACCGACCTCCTCTCAATTCAACACCGTTCAGTCTTCATCCAGGTCACCATGATATGTATACACGTTTGTCCGATTAACGCAAAATATAAATACGGGTAACTTACCTGTGAGGTTTTTGCAAAACAATAACATTTTCGGCCAGTCTGTCACAACTGGCGTGACTTAGTCCCCGCGCTCTCAATAAGGATGTCGCTGTCGTCACTCGTACTATCGCCCCCTCTCCATACAGTCACTGACAGCGCCCCTCTACCATCGCTCCCTCTCCATACAGCCACTGACAGCTCCCTTCTACCATCGCTCCCTCTCCATACAGCCACTGACAGCGCCCCTCTACCATCGCTCCCTCTCCATACAGCCACTGACAGCTCCCCTCTACCATCGCTCCCTCTCCATACAGCCACTAACGGTACCCCTCGTCCCTCGCTCCCTCTCAGCCGCTGACGCCCTTCGTCCCACTTCGGCGCCCCTCGTTCCGGTCCGCCATGACACTCTTCCCGCTCCTCCTCACAGATCTGGCTGGACGCGTTCGGCCAGCTGGTGCTCTCCTTCGGCGTCTGCACCGGCAGCGTGGTCTGCTACGGCAGCCGCCACCGGTTCCGGCACAACCTGAGACGCGACGTACTCATCCTCTTCGCCGTGAAGATGGTGGCGGCCGTGGTGGTCACGCTCGCGGCGTTCATCATTCTTGGATTCCTGTCGCAGCGGCTTAACGAGGATGTGTCCGATGTCATCAGAAACGGTACGTCGTTTACTGGTTGACGCGGAAAGAACAGTCAGTCAAGATCTCCCAGTCATAGTTGATGTGTTTGGGTTCGTGTCTTCAAGTTGCTGGCATTCACTTGTATCTGATGTGTGTGATCTTCTATGTCAACTGAGAATCTTCAGGCAAAATACGATACAGAGTCTGGCTCCTTTCGATATTCGTTTGTATTGTCACAATCTGGGCGATCGTGCATGGCCAATGGCGGCTGGTCATCAGCTGCGTGTTCCCCTGTATGTAAGTTTGGTCCACTTTGAGGCCCTGCTCTGACACTGGTGACGCTGCTGGTTCCCGGCAGGTCCTGAGCTGATGCTGGTGGTCAGCAGCCAGGCGATGCTGCTGCTGCCGGTGCCGCCACTCTGGTCGGCCTTATTCTTCCTGCTGCTGGCCGTCATCGGCCACCGCTACCTCTGCTTCTGGGTGGAGCCCGTGCTGCGCGCCCCATTCGAGCTGCGTTTCGACCGCTGGCGTCGGAAGCGGCTCCAGGTGGTGATCGGCTGCTGCCTACTGATGCTGGGCGCCGGACTGACCCTCGTCGGCTCGGTGAGTGGCGCCGGACTGACTCTTGTCGGCTCGGTGAGTGGCGCTGGACTGGCTCTTGTCGGCTCGGTGAGTGGCGCCGGACTGGCTCTCGTCGGCTCGGTGAGTGGCGCCGGACTGGCTCTCGTTGGCTCGGTGAGTGGCGCCGGTTGGGCTGGTCACTATTGGTTTCACAACCATAGGTGTCTTACATAAATAAAGATGACATTCACTTAAATATACATTTGCAATCAGTTAAATCTCCATTCACCGTCAGTTTAATGGAAAAATTCAATCGCAATTTATGAATGGTAATGAGCTTCTTAGATAATCTAGGAGGGTGTGCACTACACACTGTGCAACATTGCCGACAACCTCTTCTAATCTGGGGTAATTATTGTCTTTAAATAATTTCTGTTATTACACGAATACCTTAAATGCCATATATTTTCTGGTAAGAATGTACCCAAATCCATCACGAACAATAAGAAGTGCCGAAATAATAGCTAAAAACATCCACTAAACTGCCAGGAACCAAGTTATTTACTATGATATGGACATCTCGATTTATGATAAGATGTGTATGATAAGACAAAATGATAAGATGTGTACTAGGTCCTAAGACCAGTTTACCCATTCTGCCACCCACTGCCGAGCTATGGGCTGCCGAGCCGAGCTTTCCCTCTTACCCATGGAGGATGAAGGGTAACCAACTCATCGATCAAGCATCTGTCGATATCTCGGAATTAGCAGCGAATGAAATATTATTGTTGTTGAAATGTAGTCGGCGCAGTCGCACCTGCAATCGAAAATCGGTTAAGCAACCAAACAGTGACGCACGATTTCTGAACATGCTGCTGAAAACGGCAATGATATAGGCCAAACCATCTTTGGCAGAGTGGTCCCGTGTTGACCCGAGCCCTGTGTGTGGACCCTAGTCCCGTTGTTGACCTGAGTGTCTGTGTGTTGATCTGAGTCCCGTATGTTGACCCGAGTCCCGTATGGTGACCCGAGTCCCGTGTGTTGACCTGAGTGTCCCGTGTGTTGACCCGAGTGTCCCGTGTGTTGACCTGAGTGTCCCGTGTGTTGACCTGAGTGTCCCGTGTGTTGACCTGAGTGTCCCGTGTGTTGACCCGAATTTCGTGTGTCTTGTGTTGACCTGAGTGTCTGTGTGCCGTCGCCAGCACGGTCTGGACCTGATGTGTGCCCTGGACCGCCACCTGCTGACCTGGGGCCCGCTGCTGGTCGGCGCCGTCGAGAGTATCGCCCTCTGCTGGGTGTACGGAGTCCAGAAGTGGGCCGGCAACGTGGAGGTGATGCTCGGCGCCCGGCCCTCGCTCTGGTGGACTCACATCTGGAAGTTCGTCGTACCGTTCGTGCATCTGGTCAGTGATAACTGCGGAGGGACTGAAATGATTCAATGTTCTGAAATTATAATTACTTAAGCGTACTTTAGATTCCTTATCACTTGATTCCTATATACATACTATATAATTGCTATAATCACTTGTAGTTCCATTAAAGCTGACTAGGTATATGACGTCTCGAACTCAAGCAGATACTTTTCATCCCAATTGCTCTTGGTCTAGCGTTGGTGGCCTGTGCTTCCATGAGAGCTCAGCCTTGCTGTAGCTGGTGTTCTCGACATGTGCTGCTGCCGTCTGCTCCCATTGACGTGCCCATCCGTGCATGCAGGTGCTGCTGGTGTTCGGTATCGCCGACTACGCGGTGCCCCGGTACGCCGGCGACACGCTGCCCCTCTGGGTGAACGTGGTGGCCGGCATGGTGGGCATGGCGCCGCTGCTGGTCGCCTTCATCCTGCTCATGCTGGACGCCATCAGGCCGCTGAAGGACGGACAGGTACGGGGGGAGAGAAGGGAGCCCAACATCAGGGCAGCCTCCGGTGGCGGGAGATGTCAGCTCCGACGGCAGATGACAGGTGCAAGAACAGGTCAGCCCGGCGGCAGGGGAGAGGCACGTCGAGAGAAGCCCCTCCAGTTTCGTTCACCGTCAAACCAGCACTTTACCGAATCAGCCATTACCTGACATTCACTGAGCTCATATCGATATATTATCCAATAACTGACTGAGGGTGTGATCGCCACGGGCGATTCCCAATAGTCATTCGATCTCCACGCCACCAACACGCTGTGTGTTTTCGTTCCTTTACAGACGTCGCTGTGGCAGCCGGACGCCAGCTGGGGGCCGGCTAAGGAGCAGCACCGCTGGGAGACCTACGGCGTCACCATCGTGGCCCCCGAGCCGATCCTCATGGTGCACGTGGACTCAATCCTCAAGCCGGAGATGTATGGCGGCATCCCCCACGGGTTCTACCTGCACCCGAGCGCCAAGGGAGCCGAGGCCAACGACGTGCTCCGACAGCAGCAGGAGCTGCGCAAGGCGCTACAACGCAAACTGGTGGGTGACGATCGACAGACAAACGGGCGGCCACGCAGATGTCAGCCTGCTAATCAGTCTGCCAGTCTATACAGGGTTATACAGGGGCGCAATTATTCAGAGGTCATCAGTCATCAGCAATCATTCACTGCCGAGCCGACTGAGAGCAATCATCAGTCGGCTCGGTAGTGCGATGCTCTAACCCAAATATTTCCAAATGGGAGTATTTAAGTCTGGTAAGCTCACCAAAATAAAAGAAACACCGATGTTAAGAAACGAAATATATGTAAGGGAAGTAATTACTGACAATACTCAAAACCCAACGCTGATGCAACATCTCTATCCTTGGCTGATTTATGGCTCGATTAATATGTGCAGCCTGTGACATCATTTTTATTCTGTTATTGTTTTATTTTGTCAAGAAATAGTGAACGATTGTCACCAAGATGTTTTGAGACAAAACTAGTCGAGGAACTATTTATTTAGATTTTCAGTTTCCAAATTTGACCTTATGTGACCTGACCGTGACCTGACCTTGGTCCCATTATAAACGAAAATGAGGTCAGGCGACAGAACGGCTATTACTATGCAGTCCAACGCCTAAAATAACCAATGAAACATGTGCCGCCCTACTCAAATATAACTTTTGCTTACTGACCTTGTGTGGCCTGACCTTTTCCATGTCCAGTACTTAATATGATACTTATACTCATGCAGCACTTTTAAAGATTGAGTCATTATTATATAATACATGGCACTTGTAGTACCTTCAACATACATTCGAGAGTAATTTGGCTGAGGCTGGGTCTGAAGCTGTTGATTGTGCGGTCCTTACAGCCCATGATGCGAAATCGCTAGATTTTAGCCTTTGACCTGACCTTGGCCTCACCTTTATTGGAAATGTTGTCTATGCTTTGGATGAGTCTCATTTTGAGAGCTTCCGAGTGCCGCTTCGCGCGTCTCGCTATGATCATTGGTTCGGAAGAAAACGAGGGAGGAAAAATTTAGGTCCACCTGCCACCTGGTCAATGCCGTTCGGCAGACCACCGAGACCACGGTCAATGGCGGGTTAGACCAATCACTCCCAAATGATGCTCAGCTTTGTATCGCAGTGTACGTGCTTCATACACTGAGAGCCACTGCTTTTAGAATACAACATATAACTTCCAACGCATGTTTCTTAGATGTCTGTTCCTAGATGGCGCTAGTAGTAACGCCTGGAATTATGCTGTGCCGCAAATCTTGAAGCATGTTCCTGTCCATAGATGGCACTAGTAGCCGAAGCGCCTGGAAACATGCTGTACCGCATAGCTTGAAGGATATTCCTGTCCCCAGATGGCACTAGTAGTAAACACCTGTAGTCAATAGTCATGCTGTACCGCATAGCTTGAAGGCAAGAGAAGAGCAATTTGCACGATGGGGAATCGGGATAACAACTCTAAATCATGCTCTCGACACTGATAAATACTGATCTAATCAATCCCGGGCATCCATCACCCTCATCACCTCGGCCTGTGTTTACGCAGTGGACGAAATAGTGAGGTGACTGACTCTGGTCGGTGATGTTCAAATGGGTTAAAGTTGCAATGGTACGCAGACCCTTTGCATTCGTGACGTACTATTTGTTCGCGGTTAACCTCCCCGTCCCGTTCACCCGCAGATGATGCGGAAGCAGGTAGAGTCGCTCTCCAAGTCTGTGGTCATCAAGGAGTGCACGGCCTCCTCGGAGAGCGAGTCGCAGAGCACCGTCTCGTCTTCTAGCAGCTACGGCGGTGAGCCGGCGCTCGGCAGGAGGAAGTCGATCCTGGTGCAGGCGGCGCTGCTCAGGAGGAGGCTGGAGAGCAGCCTGTCCCGACTGGGTTCGGACGCCGCCGGCAACGGACAGACGGTCAGTACCTTCAGAGAAGACTGACGCCGCCAGGGACGGCAGCTATTTGCAGTGGCGGTTCTACAATTGAGACAGATGAGGAAGTGCCTCACCTAAATAAGCCAAACAGATTAAGTATATAGTTATTTTACCTAAAAAGCCAATAAATTTAGCATGATAGCAAGGAACACAATATTTCATATACAAAACATTTTTTGTTACCCTTAAAATGCGTCTCATTTCCTGGCAACTTCAAGATCTTTGTTGATTTCGACAGGACCAAAATAGCCTAGCTACGGAAATTTACCATTGGGAAAACTTGGGCTGTGAGGCAGAGCCTCACTGCTGCTGTTTCTGTCACTGTCACTGTGCTGTTTCTCCTAAATCCTTGGCGTTCCCTCAGCGCAGCAGCAGTTATCGATAACACGCTGTGTTTTCGCAGGGCGCTTTCATTCCGGAGAAATTCAAGGCGGCGTCAACGCGTCACAGCATTAAGGACTAGAGCTGCAATATAAACGGGCCCCCGTATCATACCACCTTAAACTTTTAAGACAGTCGCGTTATTTGTGCAGTGTTTGAGCTTGCTTGCCAATGGAATGGTAATGACAGCGTCGGTATATATCGCCGGCATATTGGATTATTTTGTTGGTGTGATGTGATCCCCGTATGCGATTTTATGAAAAATACTGCGTCTCTCATAAGAACATAATTACATCGCACAGTAATTCGAAGCTGATAATAGCGTGCTAACTGTTTCTAGCAGTGAAGTAATAACCGTGGTAATCGGCATAGGCATAGGTATGGCATAAGCAAGCATCCCCGCAAAACCTTGCGGCCCCACAGAGAACCTGCGAGTCCCCGGCACTGCCCCTCTCCACTGGCGATGCCCATGCAGAGGTAGTTATTTGTCAACACACTGCAATTTTAACAGCGGAGCCCCCACCCCACCGGGCCTATCTGCATGTGCCTCGCCTACGTTTGACCCCTGGCGCCGCCACTGGACTACCATTGGCATCAGTGTTCTGACTGACGGTACTTAACTCTGACTAACTTCAAAATGGACTGAAACATGCCTATTTCGATGTCCATTTTCCTGGTTTCGTCCATTTGGAAATTTCAGGATGAGAACAAAGTTGATATCATTCAGTACGAGTGCACCTTGATAAAAACACGAAAAAGCACGATAAAAACGTGATGAAAACACGTTCCATTCTTGAGCGGTGTGAGTTATCCGTGAAGCTTGCTGGCAAACGACAGCCAAATCAGTGAACTACCGAGTATTCGCCTAGCTATACGCTGGGGGCTGAGCGCTGTACTGTTCTGTGAATACTGCAGTGCAGTCGGGTACCGGAGAGGGGCGGGACGGACTGGGAGGCCATGGGCGGCGCCACCGTGGGGGCAGTGGGACAGACTGTCCCCACTGAGATGAGACAGTGGGGGCAAAATTATGTTTTTGCCCCACTGAAATTTGGTCAAATATTAAGCACGTTTATAGTCGAAAATAGTATCAATATTGGAGACGTAAAGAAGAGGTATCTTTGCACCGATGGAAATATTTTTCTAACTAGTGTCTTCGTTGAGTTCGTCTTGTGTTTTTGATATTCACAACGTTTCGACTGTCTTCTCCGGCCGTCTTCATGTTTTCAATATTTTTTATGGACGGTTCTTGGTTGGTCCTTTAAAGGACCTGAAGTGCTATGGTCGATCTCCATGTATATGTTAATCTTGTATAACTTCCGCCACAGAGTGTCAGAGAAACAAGTGGCCGAAACATTGTGTTTTGTTTAACACAATAAAAGGACAATTGTTCGAAAAATATTTCCATCGGTAATACTAATATGCATCTTCTCAATCGTTCCGCAAAACTGTACAGTGCATGTGATCTTGATCAAAGTCATTGCAAGTTGACGCTTGAAAGAGATGTAGTAAATATAAACAAAAAATCTGATTGATCTGGACCATTTTATAAATCTGAAAAATAATGAGAAAAAAAAATGTTGCCGGTAGGAATTCTGAGGCGGTTAATATATGTGCTTGATTTGGCCGAGGAAGTGGGTCAGATCTGGGGAGAAATCTGCTCAATTGGATTTTGCTGATACTTTTTTATTTTGTTTAAAGCTGAGTCCCCTCATCTTTTTTGGAGGAGCCAAACACTTCTTTGTAAAGGTACTTTTACTTTAAGGCTTAGCGGGGCAGCTCGAGGGGCGGGGGGCATTTTCCCCCGGCAGGGAATAAGCAGAGCCTCGACTAAGGAATTTGCACTGCGAGGCAACCTAAAATGCCGCTAAGGCATGCACGTAGAGGGTGTGGTAGGAAGTATTTCAAACTCGATTCTTTCCACGCAGCGCTCGAAGGCATAACATGCGTCCCGCTGGGGAAGAGGGAGGGGAAATCTGCCCCTCACAGATTTTCGCAATAATTTCAAAGCCACGTTTAATATCGACGCGAGACTTCAAGTACCTTATTTGGCATCAATTTCACGTCTTCCTAAAAAATCGAAAAAAAATATGTTAAGATGTTTTCGAGAACGCCTCGTTTTAGCGACGTCATGTCATGCCATCTACGAACCAAAATCATCGGATCGTTCATGGAACGTTTGTTTGTTCATGGAACGATCGAATCGACCGTTTATCGTTCGTCTGTTCATCGTTCGTTCATGTCGATAGTTCCTAGGACGATTCATAGAACTACCAAGATCGTTCATGGACCATAGTTTTGAAGCAAATTGCGAACAAAAAAACAACGTCAAAAGAACGGAAATGTCCATCTCAGCTTTTGTGACATTCATACATTTTGACGCCAATTTTTACGTATTTATTTTATAAAGATAGACACAAAATCCCAAGTTAAGTTGTTCAAACAATACAATTTATATTAAGAGCTACCTATATGTAAGCAACGTGCCAAATTTCAAATCGATCTCTCTATTTTGACCTATGAATGTTTCAACAAGTATCTATATAATCTGAAAACGTCATTTTTAATTGCGTTTTTGTCATTTTTAGACCACCTACGAAAAAAGCAAACGACACCAGTGGAATTCTGGGTCAAACCTGGTCCATTAACATATGTGTTTTAGTACATATTATGCATTTGGAAATTTCACCCTTTTGACCTTATCTCGACCCGACCTTCGCTTAAAACAAGGCCAACTGGAAAAAATGACCCTTGCCATCGCATTCTGCGTTTAAAATAGCCCATATCAAAACATATACCATACGGCGTGCAGATATAATTTGCACATAGTTACCTTTTGTCACCTGACCGTGGCCTTGACTTGTAATTATTATTAGTCTGATACTCTAGCAGCACCCTCCCATTACAATGGGAAGTGTTATGGGTAAATTTGGGCTCGCTGCTGTTAATAGTCTGGTCTCTGCAGCACAGCAAATAATTCGAAAGCACGTGTTTTTGTTTAACTTTGGCCTCACTTTGACCTGACAGACATATGACCTCGTAAAGACAATTTGAAGTGTGCTTGAGAATCGTCTCAGTGAGAGCCTTGCGCGTCTCGCTACGACTACTGGTTCGGAAGTTAGGTAGTGGCAGAATCTTCCCCCTCTCCCCTTCTGCTGTAAACCCCAGAGAGGCGCGGGATAATGCTACAATTTCGCAAAATAATTTTTTTACTTAGTGTACACTAGATCGCTTATGTGGGAGCCATGGCCCCGTGGCTAGTTTCTGCAGATAAACTGATGCAAAAAAAAAAGGAATTCGTCTCGGTCATAAACTGAGGGGCTAAATGACTTTCCATTTACTATCTTTCATGACAGTAAATGAGTAACAAGAACAAATTTGTAATGTTTTTGTGGTTCTTTAGTTCAGGGCAGTTTCCAGTGATGCTAAATTATATTTCACAAAGAGTGAATTTCGATGTTCCCCATACTGCTATTTACGCTGAGTGCGCAAAATCTGGTGGTCACTGGGTGGGCAGCTCGCGGCCTCAGCGGGGACATTGCC
>JARFNZ010141038.1:0-10500 GCA_031763405.1 Balanus nubilus
TGGCCTATTCAGGACATATTGGCCGATGAAAAATACAATTTTGCACGATATCGAGAAGTTGCCTTGGGGTGGGGCGATTCCTCGAAAATTACTCGACGAATGAGGCTGAAGATGTCACAGCGTAAAGCTACGACCCAGACAATCCTTAGTACGAAGTTTAATAGAAACCTGAGATGTGGGGTGCTATTCCGAGATTGCTTTGGTCGACCTGTCATGGAATGCCCCACCTGCAAGTTGCAACACTGTCATACTGTCACACGTGACACCGTGACACCCATACAACCGGTACAAGCCCGGGGGTCAGACACGGATATTGTCCAACCACAGATGGTGCCAAAGCCACGCGGCAACGATATCAGTCTACTCTAAGGCATGTTGAGCCAAAGCTGCCTCCGCTTACACGTAGTCGCCAGAAAATGGTATGCTAACGACGCCATGCTAGTGATCGAGTCTCCTGCTAGAAGAGCAGATCAGTGTTTAGACCACTGCACATTCAGTACCTCAAAGTTCGGCTTTCCGCGTGAATATTGAATGGCAGGTAATGCCTGAGGCGAGTTCTTCCGGGATCTGAAAAGCACAGGTTTATGTAATATGTTGGTTTATAATGTGTTGGAGTCGGCAAGGAGTGTGAGTGAGCTTACCAGTTTTTACAACACGCAATCTCACATATCAATGGTCGGTGAGTGAATTATGTGAGCCAGCCATAAAATAAACATGCCAAACTGTGTCCTAGAGGTCAGTTTATGGAGCGTCTTGTTTGTAAACCCTTCCTATTTTTACAGTAATAATTAACATATTAGCCCCTACATAAATGCAAGTTCTTTGTAGCTCTAAAAGGTAGCGGAAAAATTGGACAATATGCCAAAAATGTACAAATATGGGTGGACAAATAATCCTATTGATCATGCAGCATGACATTTAACATTTTGGGACCTTATAAACATGAATACTAGCTGTCTGGCAGGTTTCGAATAAAAATATCCGACAAAACTTTGATTGAACAAGATGCAGATCCGGGTTCAACCCACTGTACCCACGCAGAGACACAATAACCAGGTCAAATGCATGACAACTGAGTAGCGAGACGTGTTATTTCTTAGATTACAAGTGACAGTTAATCAGATCCGGGCCATTGCTTTACAATTACGTACTAAGTCGCCACGCAGTTCCCCACACAGCGATTGCCTCATTTTTTTAATCAGCATATACTCCGGAATAAGTAGTTCTTATAATCCCAGCCGCCAATCATTTATGTAAGATTCCAACGGATATCAAGGTCTCAATCCCCGCCACCTAAATTAAAGGGAGCTTGTCTACAAACATTGGCTATATGGAGTTAATGACACAGGATTGTAGGACAGCTTTTTCTTAATTGAACCATGCCTGCATTTCTCTGGAATAATCCTAGTTGATGAGATATTCAAATTCCGCCAGCAGTTGTCTGGGAGACCACAATTATCGGATTTCCTTCTACAGCGTTGGACACTGGAAGTATTGGTAACAATGAGACCGCGCTACAACGTACATTTAACGCCAACCGATCCGTCTCCCCCTATTCGTAAAGTTATGTGACCATTTTTGATATATAATAAATTGAAAACTACGATATTTCCACAAAATGAGTTTAACAGTGGCAAGAACACGATACTCAAGACTTGTCACCATTCTCCACGCTACCGCGGTTATAAGCTATTAAATATCTATTGCTGATTGTATTAATGTGTCAATAACGCAAACACTTCCTTAATCACTG
The DNA here is from genome assembly GCA_031763405.1 of Balanus nubilus. Lineage (NCBI taxonomy): Eukaryota > Metazoa > Arthropoda > Thecostraca > Balanomorpha > Balanidae > Balanus > Balanus nubilus. The sequence continues at coordinate 1,754 of JARFNZ010141038.1, forward strand.
TCATATTTTGTATATATTGTTGTATTATTCGTTGTAATAAATGCTGAAACGATACAAATGTAAATTAAATTTAAGGCACAGGGGCTTCAGATGATCATCGAGTCTCACCATCAAAGAAATAGTTAATTATCCTAAGAAAAATACTTCGGTAATTAAAAATAACTTAGGTAAACACACACTCCTAATACGCGCCGTGGAGGGGGTCAAAACCCTGGCCATGGCACAACCGGAAACTTACAAAGTGGCCATTTCGCATGTTTGAACTTTGACCTGACCTGGTGACCTGACCTATGGTGACCCAAGGTCAACACTATAACTCAATGTGTGAAATTAAATTCCAAGCAGGTACTGAAAAAAACAGCGTTGCTAAACGCCGCTGTTGTTTCGCTGTGCTCGAAAAACCGGAGGGGCGGATTTTGTTCCCTTCACTACGCGTGTTAACGCATATTCATTAATAATTTCGCAGCCGTCTGCGGGATACCGTCCGGCATGAAACTCTACATCCGCAGCGCAAGCTGCGTCATTGAAGCACCATCGGCAGAACGTCCCGTGCGTATGCATGTCACGTTATGATTTATGCATGCCACGTAAAAGCTCCTATGCTTGAGAGCTCCGAAGAGCTGGCGATTCGTCAGAGGCGATTTGATGAAATTGATGGTATGACATAGCGCAGGAATTGTCTCCGGAAAGAATGGCGGCACCAAAGAAAGCTGGAGGGTACCGCTTCATCACACTGATACCGACAGTCCAGAGCAAAAACTGCGTTATGTGGTAGTGTGGTATGCTTCATTTAGCAGCAAAGAAGCAGCAAACTGCGAAGCATCGATCTGCTCAGCTGGAGCATCAGCCCGATGGTCCATCTAGAACTAATTCTGGTAGCTTTTTTATCGCTCAATATCGACATGTCGACAGAGCATATCGACTTCTATATCATACTTTGGGGTGCCACCGACTGTGAAGAAAACAAGTTGAAGAGACATATTTACGATATTAAGTGCCTTAGAAATTAGTTATAATCGGTGATGGAAATTCAAATCGTGATGAGACGTGTTTGTGTCTAAATATATTAATCAGCACAAACTTGGTGACTGCCGATGACGATAAATAAACAACCCATCCCAGTTCTCCCCAGTAATCAACAGCACATGATGTATGATATGCGTCTCGCCACATTAGGCTTGGATTGCTTGGAAAACAGCCACTTCCACTTGCAAAAGCAGTTTTCTTCCAGCTGGGTTAACATTGTATGACCAAAGACTAGGACAGCATGAAACTATTCCTTCCAGTTACAGTTTTGCGGAATGATTCTGAACGTGGAACTGATATTCCTTCCAGTCCTACGTTCCACCCATATAGACGAGTCTGCATCTTCCGGCTTATGGACAAGCGGTATGTGGAAACTAACCCTTTGATCGGCAACACGACTAAATAAGTCGGATTCACGACGAAACGGACGAGCTGGCGTCGGAGAGCGAATTCGTTTCATTGTGAAGGTATAGTAGATTCGTCCGAGAGTGAATAAGTCGTGTTCTTAATTGTTGACTTAATTGGTAATTGGTGGCCTTAATTGTTGACTTCGCCTGTCATTGGGGTAATGTCTGTTGGTGATAAATGAATAAATTAAATAAATGAAAGTGTTGCCGATGGTGCTCTAAAGGCAGCCGCACACCAGCGTCATTCGGAAACGGCGACGTCGCGGCGACTTTTCTGCGTAGTCGGACGCGGAAAATGCTGGTCCGGTTCAGCTTCTCGCGGAATGTTGTGGTGACATCGCGGGTATCGCTCCCCGAATGGCGCTAGTGTATACAGCCGCATGGGAAATGAAGTAATGCACTGGGAAGTGAAGTGAACAGCATGAACTTCTCACATCGTATTAACCCGCCATTGACTGGGATCTCAGCCGAACACCATTGAGGGGGAAGGGGCAAAAAGTGTCCCCCCCCCCGGTTATCTCCGGAACTAATAATCGCAGCGAGACGCGCGAGGCGGCATTCGAAAGGTCTCAAAGAGACGCAATAAAATATATTCAAAATTTGCAAATTGAGGTCACGTATCAGGTCAAGATCAGGTCAAATGTTAAAAAGGGTGTTTTCGCGTTACGGCCCGTGGGGATCGCACAATGCACAGCTCTGGGTCCTCACTGCACCAAAGTACTCTGAATTTTACTTATGAAATAATGATCTTGCACGTGCAAAAATTTGTGTTTTTGAAAAGATATAGTCAGAGAAAATAATACGAGCTTTCGGCATTACACCATTGTCAAGTTCTATATCTTTTCAAAAATAAAAATGTTTGACATGTGATAGATCATTATTTCATACTTAACATTATTCATCATGAAGTCATCCATCCCCGCCCACATCAGTATTCTCATTTGTTAGGTTAAAGTATTATATGAGTATAATATTCATACTAAGTACTCAATTGTTACGTTAAGGTGTTATATGAGTATGGTCTTCATACTAAGTGCGGGTCAAGGTCAAGGTTATGTCACCAAAGCTCAATATACCCAAAAGCTATACATGAGTCGTGCGACGCTTGTTTTATGGGTTGTTTTAGACGTTTTGACGTATTCGATGGTGACGTTTTTTTGTCATCTGAAGTAAATTAAGTAAAGATTATAACAATATCAGGTCAAGGTCAGGTCGAATAAAATCAAATTTTGAAATACTTGTTTTTTAATAAAAGAGATCTGTACCTGAATCAGACTTTGCTTATAAATCCAGTGTTGTCATTCACTTTTCGTAAGTGGTCTAAAAATGTCCAAAACCACAAGTAAAAAATAGACGTCAACGCCTTCCTCACATTATATAGAATCATTACTTTATAAAAAAAATACAGATATTTCTTTGAAACTTAGTTTGCTGATAATTCATACCTGGTTCTCTTGACAATTTTCGTTGTATTATCTTGAAAATTTTGGATCTTGTGGGCATTTAAAGGACGATTTTTTTTTATTTCACTGGCCAAAATTCAAAAGTTTGAAAATACATTTTGTAGAGCACGTCATTTTACGGCTTTTGACCTTTTCATTTGCATTTCACTCCAAAATTGAATTTATAAAATCAAACAATTAACAATTCTCGGCCAAAATTAGGGGGAAGTGACGGCACAAAAACGATATACCTAAAAAAAAATATGAAGCAGCTGCTTCATTTTTCTGTAAACAGAAGATGTCAAATTGATTTCACGTCTTTAGCGCTATCCGTTGTTGAGTTATTCAAAACAATATTCGACAGGGCACTTTTTGCTCCCCTCCCCAGTCAATGTCGGGTTTAACATCAATAACAACAAGACGAGATGAAGTGAGATAAATGGCATCAAGCAACATAAACCTCGTCGTCGTATTAATTCACATATAAAATCCAGCCCAATCAAAACCTCCAAAACCCTATAAAAAAGCGCAGAATCCCTCCAAAACCTGTACAGTGTACAGCCACAGCTATATAAAAGTGTCCCAAATTCAGACCTCCCTTGACTCCGAAAACCGGGAATGGCTGCCCTCGCCAACCATTTGCATACACTACCCGCGCCCCGCGCACCAGGACACCGCAATTAAACCGGACGCGATTAGCTAATGTCGGTCGGCCGTACATTCGGCCGGCTTAGTTCAGCGCCATATCGACCGGCTCTGAACACGGGTCACGGCTGGGATTCGGACCTCTAAAACTGACCTGGAATTGGGAACTTAGGGTGGCCAGAGGCGCCAATTTCATAATAATTTTCCATCAAGTTTTCTGAAATTGATCAACATTTTTCATTAAATAGTAAAAACAAATCCACATGGTAAAATCAGGTTTTGATGTTCGCCAACTCATTACTTCCCCAACTTGCAAGAATTTGCAAATAAAGCAGCTTTCACATAGGCTACAAATTTGAACATCCTAGCCATGTCTAATATGTTATAAACTTGGGAAATTTCCTCCTATCCTTGTTGGGCTAAATTATACGTGATACGAGCCCCCGAATTTCTTAAATTATTTACTTGCTTTCAGAGCTTTTCGAACCACTTTCGATTCCAGCTCCCAAACCTCCTGTACCGTGCCCCAAACCCTGCACTCATCAAACCGCAACTGTTCCCTGCCCGAACCCCTGCGTTGCAATTTGTCGAGGGTCACGAATTGGGGGAGGGTGTCTCGCGGTCACGCCACGACTTCACTCGTGCGTATGGTATGTTACGAGACATCCGGTGACAGCGTTGTGTCGCTTTGGCTCGTTTCGCTGTGTCGCTTATCGCTGCGCTGTTCGCCTGCGTCCAGACGCAGACGTGTTGGTCTCTCCGTGCAGTGACTTCGCCGGCGGCAAGGTCTCGAGGCTTTGCACGCCTCAACGCTCCGCCGTGTTGTATACCGAGTAGGAAGGCGCGTCTCGTCACGCTGTGTCGTCTTGTCCCCTATGCGCTGGACGGTGGGTAGGACACAACGGGACAGATGGAAAGCCCAGGCCATTCAGAATCCCCCCCCCCCCCCCCCACCTCACCCTACCCTCACTCCCGGCCTCAGCGGACATAAACATGGAAGGCGGGAAGCGGAAGGAAACTCATCACCTCGGTCAAAGGGCACAGGCAAGGGGCGGATGAACCCTGCGGCACCCCTAGCGCGGAAACAAGTACGCGGTACATGAAGCTGACCATCCTGGACTTTGGCACAGACAGGGGTGGGCGGAAATGGACCACTGCCGGCTGCGGAGGACAGACGGCGCAGGCGTGCCGGCCGGGAGGGCGCAGGTGTTGCTCTGTGATAGCCCGGCCGGCGACGAGGCAGGCTGCCGCCCCTGATAAGCGCCGTGGGACTGAGAGGCTGAACCGGAGCCGGCCGGCATGCACGCGGCAAATCCTCGGCAATCACGCGCCCTGGTGCCGATGAATGTGTTACCGGGGGATGAGCGACAGCTGGGCTGGACCACCCGGCCAGCAGAGGAACGCTCACCGGAATTGGAAGCGGCTACAGCCAGACATGTGCTCGGATCCCAGACACCACAAAGTTGGAGTTGGAATCCAGATCCTGACTATAAGAGCGGCGATGCAATTTTAATATATGGAGCAGCTTATTGCGGCTGCATCCATCCGTGGTGTCTGAGTCTCTTTTGTTCCTTTATCTAACAAACAAGCTTGGAAAAAAGCTGGGATCCACTTTGGATGCCTGTATCTCGGATCCGGGATTTCAAAGAATCTCTGGCTATCTTCACGGGGTTTCGATACTTTGATCAACGAAAAAACATGCACAAGGAAAAAGAAAGCAGGGAGCCATAGTTTGTAATGCACAGAAGTGCTAGAGCGCTTTGCTCGTCACAACAATCCTAATTTAAATGTCAAAACGCCTGGGGGCATGGAACATGTCTACAGGCCCCGCCGTTACGGGCGTATCTCACACCAGCAGCACCATACCAAGAAAATACCATGGGTAGGTACTCTTTGCCAAGAGCGTATACGGTAGGGGGTCGCCCCGCATTAGTGTATCTGTATGTACCTACACTTCCGGGAGTAACTTATCACGCGCACTGCCAGGGAATTGATCCCCCCCCCAACTTTTTTGTTGATATATAAAAATGGTGGCGCTACGCGATGGCAAATTTGACACAGCTGTTGGGCCATTAATTACCCATATCGCATGAAATTTTCGACTTTAGGTCATTTCAGGTGAGGTCAACAAGCCACGTCACGTGACCTCACCTCCAAAAATGTTTGCGGTTTTGCCACATCCAAAGTATTTGACTAGAAGATTTGAATTTAAAGATTTGAGATTTTAGGATGTACTCATAACTCATAAGGTCATCAGTGCCTAAAACTGGTATATATCTGGTTTATTGTATATCGGCGATATAAAATAAGCCCCTTTTCGCGGCCTCCCCAGTAAAAGTAAATAGTGAATATTTAAATATTTCCTATTCAGAGAATACCTATCCTTTAGATCAGTCCGATTCTTTGAGGATCGTTATTCTATCTTAGGCCATTATTGATACAGACGTAATGTTTGATCAGTGACTCTTTTACAAGGTCATCCGAAATCACCTGAAGTCACGTAACTTTTTCGCCCAAAACTGTTATCAGAGTAAAGATAGAGACGTGAAAATGGAACAAAGTGTTTGTCTCATCAAGACGCACCTAAGCCTTTGGTGATCATAGGTCGGGTCAAGGTCATCTGAGATCACGAGGTCAAAGAGATCATAGTGCTAGTTTTGTTCATTGGGTGCTATTATACATGTTTTGGGGTCAGTTTTCGTCAAGAACGACAAATAAATGACCCTACAACATTTATTTTCCCATCTAAATCGAATAAAAAAATAAATCACCGGAATTCGTTCAAAACGTGAAAAAGGCCTAAAGCGGTATTGTGTAATTGTGTAATGTGTAATTGATGTGAAAGAAGGTATTGAAAGTTTGGCAACGTTACTCGCATAACTTAAGAAAATATTTGCAAAAAAACGTGAGGATGGGGACAAAAGCAGCCCCTCTCCAGTAAGTCGCGGGTTTTTGGCCTATGGAACCTAAGATATTGACCCGAGCTCAAATCTGATAACATTGCGAAAGAGCGTTTCAATAGCTTTCCCGGGATTTATGGTTTTTAGATATCAAGTCTCCGAGATTACCGGGGGTTTCTCAAGCGATGTATGAGAATGAGTCTCCTCGAGGTATGAGAAACTGGTGACCTCAATATTGACCTGACCTATAAATGACCGTAGTAATTTCCTGTCACGCCCTTTCCTGTCTAGTCCTTATCATGAGCCTTCTAACACCGTTTGCCGCTTGTCGCTAAGTTGCGTGTTTTTGAGATCTTAGGTAGGGTGGGGGAGGGGGGGGGGGGGGCGGAAATCCCTTCCCAGGCAGTTGATGTTCGGGGTGAACCCCCGGCAGTGCGCGGGTTAGTGAGGTCGTATCGTAACATAAATGCTGAATATCCGGAGCAGCTCATGTCAGGAGTCCATTGCACCATACAAATATTCCTATCAACAATATTTGCTCTCGGGGTCATAGGTCGTCATGTCGTATGTCGTCATGATGACGCAAGAACGTAGGACCGTCAAGTGAAGGGGCGATTAAATTTAGATCTTGTTTCATTAAAGCTCCTTGATGCATCATGGATTATACGCACGGATCCGCACCATTGTGGTACCGCCCTGATACCGTCGTTATGTTATCATGGTGCCATAATGATGACGTCGTTAAGAATCGTTGCCGTCGTTACGACAGATTGTGATGCTGTCATGACAACGTGGTGAGATCATGGTGCCCGCGTGGTGCAGTCCTAGTGAGATTGTGGAGCCTAGTGATGCCCTCGTGGTGTCTACGTGGTGAGATCGTGATGCCCTCGTGGTGCCTACGTGGTGAGATCGTGATGCCCTCGTGGCGTCTACGTGGTGAGATCGTGATGCCCTCGTGGCGTCTACGTGGTGAGATCGTGATGCCCTCGTGGTGTCTACGTGGTGAGATCGTAATGCCCTCGTGGCGTCTACGTGGTGAGATCGTGATGCCCTCGTGGTGTCTACGTGGCACCCTTCTGGTGCCCTCTTGGTACCATCGTGGTGTCCTTGTGGTGCCCTCTTGGTACCGTCGTGGTGTCCTTCTGGTGCCCTCTTGGTACTATCGTGGTGTCCTTGTGGTGCCCTCTTGGTACCGTCGATGTGTCCTTGTGGTGCCCTCTTGGTACCGTCGTGGTGTCCTTGTGGTGCTCTCTTGGTATCATCGTGGTGTCCTTGTGGTGCCCTCTTGGTACCGTCGTGGTGTCCTTGTGGTGCCCTCTTGGTATCATCATGGTACCGTCGTGGTGAGATGCCTCGTAAGACCGGAGACCAATTGCAGTAGCCCGTAAAGACATGGCGAATGGATTCTGGCCGCCAGATTGAATTAGGGCGTGAGGCCTCTCTCTGGGAACCCGGGGCTCTGCGGAGGATCACCAGCCGGGTGTCACGGGCCTGTGGAGGATCGCCGACAGGGCAGCCGGCGTCAAGGGTTGCTGAAAGTGGGGACTTGACTGCAGGAGAGTGACGGAGCGCAGACGGCCGAGCCGGCAGGGCAGCTCGCTCAAATAAAGGCCGAGAATTTGCAGAGAATCAGAGCTCTGCCAGTGGTGCTGATGCTGAGCAAAATCATGCGACCTTACTTCTCGTAATAAGGAGTGAAATGTGCTCGTGAAGTTCGGCAAAGAGGGATTTCGAGTTCTCTTAAGACAAAAGATGTGCTTAACAAGATGCACATTGCACAGATCACCTTCGCTTGGCACGATAACTTTTTGCCTGCTTTGTGAGATGATTCCGAGGAAGTTTTTTTGTGAACTTCGAGCCCGTTTAATGTTTCTGGCATGTATGCATACAACGCCAATTCCCACTCCATCGAACCGTTCATTATATTTGCTTATGCAAAAATCAGGGCGTTCAACTTATATTTTTCCGACTGACTCGACTCTGACTCATTTCCGTAGAACTCTGGCTCGACTCAGACTCATTTCCAAAGGACTCTGACTCAAGTCTGACTCAAATGGTTGAGCAAAGGTTTTGACTGAACTCAACCCTGACTCATTTACTTGTGCCCCTGACTCTTCTTACTCAAGGAGGTGGTGAAAGTTTATCGAGTCGACTCATTTTTTACTTACAACACAAGTTGTTGACCATACAACACCATAGACGCAATGCTACATCTGCCAAATATCGATTCGATAACTGCGATTTCAAGTCACTGCGTTATCTCATTTAACCCGCGCCCTGGTGGGGGTCAGAGACACCCTCGCCCTGTTGGGGGTCATTATGACGCC
>JARFNZ010141049.1:0-10499 GCA_031763405.1 Balanus nubilus
CCCCCCCCCCCCCCCCCCCCCCCCCCCCCCCCCCCCCCCCCCCCCCCCCCCCCCCCCCCCCCCCCCCCCCCCGAGAGAGAGAGGTATCGGGAGCAGCAGCTGACTGTGCGCCGCGGACACTATCCGTACATACATGGCAGCTTCATTTATCAGACTGAATGAATCAGTTCCCTGCCGGCACCGATGAGAGGCCGCAACCGGCGTCCAATTTTATTAATTACGTAATGACCCGGTAATTTCATTACGGCAGACACGGCAGTAAGACGCGCCGTCGTTCAGCCGTTCAGCCGTCGTTCAGCCGGTGCCTTTTTACGCGTGGGGTCGTGTGCGGCGTCTGGCAGCCCAGCGCCGACCATTTGTAAGACGCTCCGGGCCGCGCCGTCTTTTTGTTCTCAATAGGACGTCGGCGACGGGTGGCAGCAAATCAGTGACGTCACACGGCGGTGGGTAACGCTGATGGAGCGCGCTCCGCCGGCGTCCGGAGAAGACACTGTCCCCGCTCCGTCACCGGAGGGTCTTGGTCACGGCCCAGAGACCGACTGGCCGAGATAATGAGTGCAGGCCAGGGGAGCCGAGCGGGGCGGCCCGGGCCGGGATACAGGTGACTGGCAGATAGCTGGACGGACCGCCGCGGGGGCGTGCGTGTCAGATGGCAGACGGCCGTGAGACAACCGAGACCGACAACAAACCTGCAGGGAGGCGGCCACCATCAGACACGCATGCGCCGGCTCAACATACACATCTGCGGCGGCGGTTATTGAAAAGCACACACAAAGCCGTTAATGAATGGTGTCTGAAGCCGACTGTCGCGCCGCCCGGCGATGCACGCAAGTGAGCATGTATCGGGGTTTCTGGGATATCCTAGCTGGACTTCTGTGCAGAAACTGAAAGTGAATGTTTGTCTTTATGTAGCTGAAGCTAAGCGTGGCTTCTTTTTCTGAAAATGAGATGTAAGATCAACCAGACGCATGTATAAGAAGTGTTCCGTAGTGGTGTCCACAATAATCATGTTTTCTTTTGGTATATCTTATCTAAATAAAATATAAAATAATTTATTCACCATGTATATAGGTGTACCCGGTGAAAGGCTTGGCTAAACCAGGCCCAGTTGTATCAAACCAGAAACTTGATCGATGCAGCAAAAACCTGCACTGATTACAGACCGGTCTAACTGTAAAACTGTAACGGTGGCCTTCCCAATGACACCCGCAGACACTCCTACTCCTCCCACTACTCAGCGATAACTCCCGCCATCGACACCACTCCCGAGTGATAACTCCTACTGCTGGCTCCTCTCCAGAGCTGCCGCCCTCCGGCTGTCCTGGAAACACCGCCACTGCCACCGCCACCGCCACCGCCACCGCCACCGCCACCGCCACCGCCACCGCCACCGCCACCGCCACCGCCGACGACACCACCACCTCCGACGCCGGCGCCTCTCCGCCAGCCTCCAGTCCGGCTACCGAGCGGGGCCGGTCACCGTCACCGCAGGCACCGCCTCCGAAGGCGGCATCACCCCCTCCGACCCCGACCTCCGCGCCGACAGCGGCGGGCAGCTCGGCGGTGGTGGCGCTCACTCATCTGGTCCGTCAGACGGAAGCTGTCATGTGGGATCGCAACGGAGACCCGCTGGGCATCGGGTTCGCGACGGATGCGCTGTACCAGCCGCCGGAGCGCGGCCCCGGATCGCCCAATGTCAGCTACTGCGTACTCTGTTGGGACGGCGGCGACCTGGTGCTCTGCGACCGGTGCGAGCGCGCCTTCCACGACGAGTGCTACATCGGCGACGTCGGGGACGACGAGGAGTGAGTGGGGTGATGGGAGAGGCAGGAAGGCAGAAACAGGATATGCAGTATGAATACCTTTTAACCCTGGCCCATTTAAAGTATCTGGAACCCCAAAGACACTAAATTGAGAGTTGACTCCTAGAGTTGACCTGAAGGAAATTAAATAACGTCATCTAACTCAACATCATCATCATCACTAAATTATCGTCGCATCATCGTCATCCCTAAATTAACGTCATCTATGCTGTCCATCAGAATTCTGATCTGTTTCATAATAGGAAAGCAGTTCCAGATTTTCATAAAAGATAATGTATGCGTATACATGTTTTATCTTCACATGTTTTGTACATGTACGAATGAGTAATATAATTGATACGGCATTAACCCTCGCCAGTGAAGGGGGTTGCAACCCCCATCCCCCTCCTGTTCTTTTTTTTAGGGGGAACTTGCGTAAATAGCGGCGGATCGCGACGAAATTTTCCGTACTCTGGTATTTATAAATTGTACACCTACCTTGCAAATTTTGAAACCATGACTCCGATGACCCCTTGACCTGTGACCTTTTTCCAGGTCGTATCTAGCGCAAATGGCGTTCCGTGGCATATCGATGCTTATAACTCGCGCGCTTCCTGCTTTTTGATGTTCAAGAATATACAAACAGGTGTTCCCATGTGACCTCCATGGTTCCCAATGAGGTCACGACCTCCTAGAGATCAACCAAGGTCACTGACCTCTGATGACCTCAGGTGACGTTTTTGATTTCCAGACCCTTTTAGGGTGTTTTATGCGCTGATTTCGAATTTCACATTCATTTTACACAAATACGGGCTCAAATGAGGTCGTGAAATATAACAGGTCAAGTGAGGTCACTGAACTCAGATGACCTAAGTTGACCTTTGACTAGGGAAAAAGGCCAACTGAGACCTGGAATGTAACAAAACGCATTCTACGGACAAAATAAAAACGTCTTGGTCTTTAGAGCGAGGCTCTAGCTTGATTAGAAGTCATTCTATGGGCAAAATGGAATTTGGTCATTTGGAGTCATTGACCTGACCTCAGAGGTCGCCAAATGACCTAGGACCTAAAAATCAGATACCATCGGCTTCCTCTCGTCGCAAGCAAGACGCTTGTCTTTGTCGCAAAGCTCTGGCTCAATAAGGGGCGAATCTGCAAGGGGGTGCATCATCCCCCCCCCCCCCCTCCTACACGGAGACGCAGCAGTTTTGTCGTACACTGGCGAGGGTTAAAGGATTCACGTAGTCATAATTTACGACAAATCCCGAGTCTGGTCGCCGTCATTCGCCTTGGCACGTCGATTACATTGCACCAGAGAAGTATAACCGTTGGGTATTTGGAGCCCCTCTTCAACAATCTCCCAGCTTTGTGAACCTCCCGTCCTCGCCAGGTGGCTTCTCGGTAGTTTATTTTAACCCGCGCCGTCCCTGTTTCTTTGTTTCCACACGTGTTCTGGCATCAATTACGCACTTTGTGTGAATTTGTGTTGACAGGTCATCTAAGGTCAGGTTGCCAGGTCAGGTCACGTGACCCAACCTCAAAAAGTTCGAAGTCGTGCCACAACCACAGTTTTTTGAATGAACACTTACAAACATTCAGGACTACATAAGGGTACCCTTACCTAAAATTTATATATCTCGAATTTTGTATATCGGTGACCTAAGGGTAGGTAAATTTCGTGACCTCCCCATTATGTCGATGGGGATAAATTAAATTCCCTCCTTTTCAGAGGAAACCAACAAGATCAGTGTCATGTTTTCAGCATCATGTCTCCTTGGGCCATTCTTGATGACCCAGGTGCAAATTTTGATACGTGACCGATTTAAAGGTCATCTGAGGTCACCCGAGGTCACCAACACCTTTTTCCTAATAACTCTTGATAGAGGTAAGATGGAAACGCCAACAAAGCACCAATGTGTTTGTCTCGTCAAGACACATCGATTCATATGTAACATGACCCAATTTGACCTATTTGGGTCACCAGGTGACCTTGACCTGAGGTCAAATTTTTAATTGGCTTTTTAAGGTCATCATGTAATTTTCGATGCGCCTTGACGAGATAAACACGATGGTGTCAAAATTAATATTCTGCCCCTAATTCCTAAACAGTTATTCGAAAATTACTGTTTTCCAGAGAACAACCATTTTTACCTTTGATGACCTCTGGAGCCTAACTATTGACCCTAGGTCAAATCTGATGATACCTTACCGAAATACCGTTTCAAGAGCTTTCTACTGTGTTTTTTTTTTTATTCCGAGCTAGAACAGTTCCCGAGATAACTGGGGAAATCTCAAAAAGTAAAAAAATGAAATTTTTACCTTCGGTGACCTCTGGTGACCTCAATATTGATGAGAGAAGAAATGATTGAAGTAGTTTATAAATCATTTTTGACGAGCTTTCGAACGTCGTTTAACGTTTTGCTCTACGTTTCCAAGAAGCCGAGTAAGGGGGGCGTCGAATCCCCCCCCCCCCCCCCCCCGCCGGCTCGAGGCGGGTGGCGCCGAGCACCAGCACGGCGCGGGTTAACGTTACTTCTAAGTGTCTACTACTAAGCGTCTTCATTGGCACTGCCAGATGGCTTAATTGCAGTTGCTGCCTTAACGATTCCCGGAAAGCATCTAATTTGCATGCTATTTGTTAAGTGTCGAGGTCCTTCCCGTTGGGAGGTGTGAACCGGCAGCCTCTGCCGCCCACGCTTGCTCGTCATTGTCGGTTTATGACACTTGGTACTGAAGACAGGGCACCTCTATATCGCACACAGATTACTCTGGCGTGTTTAATGGCTGAATACCTGACGCCTGCGAGATGTGTCGAGTCACTGACTTGCTTGTCTGGGGGCGCGGGTGACGCAAGGGACGGCGCAGCTAGTATAAATCACCCTGCAATGCCTCCAGATTGTGACCTAACCATAAACGTAATCCGCACACCGCTACCGTAAATCCTGATACAGAGCGGGTGCTGAGAACGATAGAGGTCACGTGATCTCTGACGTTGAAGGCCGATGGGCACGCGTCGGTCACGTGCAGGAATTAGCCGCAAAGACGAAAACTATTCGTGTACAGGACGCGTGCTGTTGTCATGGTCAGATTTATGGAGCACAATGCGCTCATAAATCGTCGATAGATAGCGGCGCTCGCCGAGTACGTTTGCCTGCACCAAGTACGGGTGTCTTGTAAGTGTTGTGTTAGTTAAAGTTGACAGGGTTTGCCTGTTTGTTTTAGTCAGCAGTGAATCATGTTTCAAACTGACGGTATCGCCACCGATCCGCAGCCTTTGTTTGATTGGGTTCGGTACGGTGTGAACTTATGATGGATGTGATGCGACACTTGAATGGTCGGGACAGTTGTCTGAATAAATGCGTATATTTCACTCATTGCTCGCATGTATTCGAAAAGAAGGTACCATAAAAGCTTTGTACTTTTCTTGTGACCCATGATCAATACTTTTATGTGACCTATCGTCAATAGCAGGTCCCGTCCTTGACCCCCCCCCCCTTATCCCTCCCACAGCGAGGAGTGGCAGTGTCTGATGTCCCCTTCTTCCTCCCACAGCGAGGAGTGGCAGTGTCTGATGTCCCCTTCTTCCTCCCACAGCGAGGAGTGGCAGTGTCTGATGTGTCAGACGGTGCCGAGCGTCCCCGGGCCGGATGAGCGCCGTCGGGGTGGCGGCCTCACCCCCGCCGAGCTGCACGTGGCTCAGCGTCTCCTGCTCGAGCTGTACGCCGCCTACTACCCCTGCCTCTACTTCAAGAACCAGGAGAACATGGCGGTAAGTTCCCGACCGATGCTGGGTTGTAGGTTAGAATGTGAGTTAAGTGATATATTTAAACCATCGTCGGTTTTTGTTCCCCGTGTCGTCAACCACCTCATCTCAGCGTTCGCCGTATTTCAGCCTTGTGGAGTTTTGGTTTGTGTGACGCCATCACTCGTTTTCTGTGGCTGGCTAGCCGGATTCCCGACCTCGACAGACAAGCCGGATGAGAGCCACGCGGTGGGACAAATCGCTTCTCTTCCTTTCGTCTTATTTCGCCTTCAATGGTAGACGTGCCGATGCTCATTCTCATCGTAATGTCACGTGTCAGTCACGTCATAATGGGACGAGTCGCGGCTCTGATGCGTCCTGCCCCGCTCGGTCCACAGATGCTTCCCGAGTACGCCCGGATCCACAACCCGATCTGCCTGGACGACATCCGGGACTGTCTGAGCAACGACGGCTTCCCCACGCTCATGGACCTGCTGGCCGCCCTCCGGGGCATCATGGACCTGGTTCGCATACTCAAGGTACGTGGAGCTGGCCGGTGGCCAAGACTGCAGGCAGGGACGTCCTGGGCACGGTGCGCATACTCAGTGTAGTACGCCCAGTGGAGGTGACGTGTGTGTGTGTAAGTGTGAGGTGTAGGCACTGGTAATTTGTTACGGGCAGTGACGGCCCTTGTGAAGAAGTCGCTCATTATTATTTCAGATAAGTGTTAGATAAGCTTTGCATTGTTAATCCCGGTTTTTGCTAAAAGTGCATGCGTTTTTTTGTGCAGTGACTAAATTGCATTTTAGTGCATGCGATTGTGGTCATATTTTTAATTTCATTATTTCTATTCAAGGATATCCTGTGCTGAAACTGTCCAGTGCTTTCCAGTTCTTCGTGAATTGAGTGTCGCAGTATTTTTCCTGAGCATGTTGCGTCCCATTACCACGATTTCCTGTCGTGTTTTCTGCAGAGGGACAGTGCGGCGAAGAAGTACCTGAAGGAACTTGAGGAGGTGTTTGACACGTTTGTTCGTGACAACCTGAACCAGCACTGGCTTCAGCTGGATGATACTCCTGGTCAGCGGGCTAGCAAGCGCTCCAAGTAGTGGCTAGCGAGTGTCATAGGTGTTTGACGAGTGCGTGAGTGGCCTATGGCGATAACCCCTTGCTAGGCCGGGTGATGCGATGGCGCCAGGATCTTGCCGATGTCCCCAGGTCTTGTTTTGGGTTGTCTCTTGGGCAGAGCAGCTGCATGTTACTCTTTTCTATGTATCTTTGAGACTAGAGCAGCATGGTGTTCGAAACGCCGAAATGTTGTATGATGTTTTTATTTTCTTATTCTCTGCCTGCCTGTTAGGCAATACGAGAACACCAGAAATCAAAGATTTTGCTCGCGTGGATGTTATGCAGGCAGAGGATTTGTAGATATCACATTGGAATAGTATTTTTGACGAAATATTAAGCTATGTCATCGTTTTAGTGCATCAGCGAGTGTCGAGCTTTTGCTAGGCGCTACATGGTATGGAGCCTAGCAAAAAATAGCGCGTGTAAGCTGCCAGGCTAGCGTTGATGTTATATAGAATGGTTATCAACGTGAACTGTATTCGCTGCGACGGCTTAAAAGTCTTTCAACCTGAGAGCTCATGCTTGAGACTGAGCTAAATTTGCGGTACACATCTTGCCTATGCATGTGTGACGATTTGAACGTAGTGGTGTCGGTACACGCCTGTGTGTTAGTATATCGTCAGCTTACTCGCGCTTGGGTATCCCGTCTCCGACTACGGCAGAATGATGCATGTATCCCGTGTAATATTTACGACAACGAGCTGGACTGTGTTTGTATCGGTCTCACTTCATTGCACGTGAATTGTTCGCCTTTTCCGCCGTTGCTGTGATAGACTGAACGCGCAAGATAAACAGCGCCGCGTGGCCAGTTAATGTTCCTAGTGATGTCGTTGGTGGAACGGTGGAGGACAGAGGTCAGATTTAGATCAGGGGCGTATGCAGCTATTTTCAAAGGGAGAGGCCAAAAAGGGCCAAACGGCCACAGTGGGAGTGCTGATTGTGCGACATACCTATAGTAAGGTGGAGTTCTGTTTTGAAAGGGGTGGGGGAGGGGGGGCAAACCGTATTTTGGCCCCCTGATGTCTGACTGGCCCCATTGCCCCCCCCCCCCCTGGTTCTGCCAGTGGTGCAGACTGACATGTAAACGAGGAGGAAGAAATCATATTTAAACCCACCGGAATAACATGCACTAGGGAGCAGGGCTGTGCTCGACTCAGATTTGTTGTCCGACTGACTCGACTCTGACTCATTTCCGAAGGACTCTGACTCAAGGTGTTGAGCAAAGGCTTTGACTCGACTTAACTCTGACTAATTTACTTTTACCCTGACCCACTCTGACTGAAGAACGTTGTGAAAGTTTCTTGAGTCGACTTATTTTTGACTCAACACAAAAATATATTGACTGGGAGGGGGTTAGGGGTGCGGTCGATAATATTTTAAGATTGATTCTTTCCATGCAACGCCATACGCGCAATGTTAAAGCTGCCAGGTACTTGAAACTGCTATTTCAAGTCACTGCATTGTCTCATTTGACTGAAGATGAATGAGCCGACTCAACTTTGACTCAAGCAGCATCCAGGTTACTCAACTCTGACTCAAGCGACAATCCATATTGCTCAACTCTGACTCGACTAAATCTCACAATTTTACTTCCTGACTCAACTCTGACTCGACTCATTTGAGTCAGAGTTGAGTACAATTTGACTCAACAACTCTTGAGTCGATCGATTTCTGTTACGGTATGTTCGCTAGTTCAGAGGCAACACTGTTACGCACTGAACCTCCTTGCAAAACGTGCGTCAGCCACGAATACACTTATTCCGGCATTTGGTTGACCCATTCACACTGAACACCCGTCCGACTTCAGGAGCTGAACGGCAACTACTGCGGCTGATCGCTTATCTTCTGTGATGTCGCGGCATAGGGCGCCATACGATGTTATTAACGGGGTCCGTTGTTCATACCAATGTACAAATATAAACTCAGTCTACCACACTGTTTTTTCTGTTGATGGGGGGCATCGGGTTGAGGCTGTCCTCCATTGCTCGCTGCAAGTATGTCGTCAAAATCCATGCAGCATATCAAACGCAGGGTCGGACTGAATGGCGAGAGCCGAAAGAGGCATCTCCCCGGTACGGTCTGTACAGACATCCGATGGAGGTCACTCCGTACTGTCTGACATCCCAATGGCACGTGTCATGGACGTCGCTCAGGCCGGAGACCCATATTAGTCGGCACGTCCCGGCCGGCGGACATCTCCACATAATACGGAGGAGACCTCGACTGTGTCACGCGCTTCGGTCGCCTGCCGTGTCCTGGGCACAGTTTACTCCTCGGCACGGACACCAGGGCATTGCCCCTCGGGATTCGGAGCTGACTTGATGGCGGGTTCGTTTTTGATGGCGATACAGTGGACTAGTAAAATGAAATTGGCGGGAGTAGAGAAGGCAGCGTATACACAATACACGTAGGTGGATAATTGAAAAAAAACGTCCGCGGGTGTTGAGCAGCCGCGCCTACATCCTCGGGGGTTGAATCCCTAATTATACCCAGATGTTATAGAAAGACCAAATTAGGAGACACAAACAACTGGCTTGGACAAATACATATTAGACCGGATTTTCCGGACCCGATTAAAAAATGTGTAATTGGCTAGGGTCGTAAGAGCTTCATCAGGCCATCTACGTGCTGGCGGGGTCCGCTCGTTAGGAAAACAATATTTAGCGCGTGTGGCAGCGCGTGCCGTTTGCCCCATCATCCCATTAGCTGAATGATGTCTGGAGATCTCGGCGCAAAATGTATGTTCTATTTTACCGAAAACGTATCGATGAATTTCCGAGAAATTTTCAGTGTGACAAATTTGGTCATCTGATCACAGGTGGGGTACGTTAAGCGTGCAAAAAAAAATATTTGGCGCATTTAGCAGCGCGCTGTTTTTGCCCATTATAAGTATTGGGATCTTAAATTTGCAAATCTATTCTACCGAAAACGTGTCGATAAATTTCTGGGAAATTTTCAGAATCTATGCTTCATCAGGCCATCTGGTGCTGGTAGGCTCTGGTACTTTGGGAAAAATCTTAAGCGCGTATGACATCGCGCCGTTTTTCGAATTATCCCCAATATAAGTCAATGAGTACTTCGGCGTAAAATTTGCAACTCTATTTTTGCGAAAACTTATCGATGGATTTCCGAAACAATTTCAGAATCTGTGCTTCATCAGGCGATCTAGGTGCTGGCGGGTTCCGCTAGGTTGAGGAAAAAAATTAGCGCGTGTGGCAGCGCGTGCCGTTTACCCATCATCCCATTACAAGTGTATGGAGATTTCGGTGAACATTTTCAACTGTTTTACCGAAAAGGTATCGATAGATTTCCTTATTAATTCCAGAATCACTACTTGATTCGGCAATGAAATCGGTGGTGGAATCCACTAGAGTGTAACAATGTTGACTGCATGTTACAGCACGTGCCGTTTACCCCATCATCCTATTTGTGACGTTGTAGCAAGCTGGCATTGCATCGAGATTTGTCTTATAGTGGTTTCATCCAACTGCACCAAGGTTCTCGTGCGTCAAGGAATAATGTTACCCGACATGTTCTGTAGGAAATATACTTTTTAAACCCCAGAGCACGTGAGCACGTGCGAGAAGCAAGGGTGCCCGGTCATTCCCTTTTTATGTAGGGGAAGCATGGGTAGCACCGCCCACCGGGTAACACCGCCCACCCCTAGATCTCGTTAGATATAAACTATAGATGATTAGCTGATTGTCCTCTTGGTAGATGACGCGCCCGAGTACGGACGGAGAAGGTGAATTCTGGCATCTAAGTGGTTGTCCATGTGCAAAATAATGATTTCGCTCCAATAGGCCTCTGTTGTCATTTTATGAACTC
>JARFNZ010141060.1:0-27734 GCA_031763405.1 Balanus nubilus
CACCCCCCCCCCCCCCTCACGTTTGTCGGACATAGCTCACCAGTCCTGCGCCAACCACCGCTTTAGTTTCGGTCTTTGTTGAGAAGTGACCACAACCACACCACACCGAGCCGCTCAAACCGACGGGAATTAATGCTCCATGAACAGCATAAAGAGGGCTAAGGGTATTTTTTTCGGACTAGCTGGCTAAGGCATGGACTAGTTGAGCATGGGTTGAACGGAAATGGTACCATTCCGTATCACTGATAAATCAGCTGACCAAATAAGTGCAACACTCTGTTTAACCACAAATCGTGTTACGGTTTTCCCTGCTTTTGGCACTTTCTCCTCTGTTTTCTTCCCGTGCCATGCTGCGCCAGCCAGCGCCGGCGCCGGCGAGGCAGTTGGTCCAAAACTGCCTCGATAGTTGACCTTGGGGTGCGGCCACCGATCGTTCGGAGTGGAGAGTGCGGTTATTCTGAGCCCACCGCCACAACGCGGCATGCATGGCTAAGCGGCACTGATTCCGGGAGAAGCTCCGCACACCTTCCCCCCACCCGATACCACGAGAAAGTCTCTGTCCCTCTGCCGAACGGATCGCGACCTTTGGGTGTATTCAGTGCGGTGCTTTTCCGCCGGTGCCGAGTGTCTCGTGCGAAGTGTCACTGTCTCGTCTCGGTCGTGTGAACACTGAACGTTGAACACTGAACAGCTGCCGGCCGTTCGTCAAGGCGATACGGAAGTATTGGCGTGAAGGTGACGCTCTCGAGAACCACTTGCCACTGCAGCCGCGTTCCAGAAAACGTGGGCGAGGTCGAGTGGGCGTTCACAACGGAGGTCGACTGTTGATCTCTACGTTCAGAGCCACTCAGTTCTCTTAGTCATTTGACGAGTTCAGCAACTTCTCTGCGCAAAACTAGCAAGATAGTTCACATTTGTAACAAAAACAACATATTGAGTTCTATGTTTCTAGAGATGAGGACAGCTGTAAGGATAGTTGCTCATTGTGATGCACTATCACGGACACTACAAAGGCGACAGCGAAAACAAGTCGTGGGAGATAATACTGTATTGAGAAGCTGTATCACACCGAAACAGAAGAGACACTCCGATGTCATGGATGTCACAACCCACAGTTTTGCCGCAGTCGGTCACTCAAACTCACAAACACTCACCACCCACCACTGGCGACGTTCCGCGGGGCGGGGCTTGAGCAGGGGCGCGTGACTAGGACTAGTGAGGGGGCGGGGAACGGGCCGGGGCTCGCGCGGGACGAGCCGGCCGTTCGAGGCGAGACGGCAGGACGAGCCGCCGCCTCGAGCGCGAGCGAGCAGCTCGAGCGTCGAGCGCGCGGCGCCTTCCTGCCTCTCGGAAATCGCCACCCCGAGGCAAGAATTCCCGTCCACAGGCAACGTTCACCGGAACTTGGTATCAAAACTCGCACAGCACGTAGGCAACTGGTCAGCGGGAGGCGAACACGTCGATGTCGTCAGCGGCGTTCGATCGTCAGACGAACACGTCTCGCCGTCACCTGCAATCATGCAGCACACGTGCGACACACGTGCAGCACATGTGCGACACACGTGCAGCCTGGAGCGGTGCGCGGGCCGTGCAGCACGGGTCACGTAAACGTCGGGCTCACGGGGCGCCGCTTGCTCCGGCTGTACTTACCTAGCAGGCCACTTATCACAGAGCTGAGTTTCCAGAGTTTTTTCTCACCACCCTTTCCACGTGCCTTCTCACGCGACAGCGCGTCCTTCAAGTCCAACGACTCACACTTGCGCATGCGCGGCGGGCGGGGCGGCGGCGGAATGACGACCGAGCGCGGTCCGTGGGGGGTGTCGTAGTTGGAGATGACCGTTGACCCCGAGCCCGACCCCGAGTGGAATCCCGAGTCCGGGCTCAGCAGGTCGTCCGTCGGGCCAACGGGGACGTCGATGTGATGCCAGCGCTGGCTGGGCATCAACATCGCCTCCATGTCCAGCCGCAGCTCACCGAGGACCTGGCTGTGCACGCGCTGAACCTGCTGCACCTCTGTGTGAACTTCGCCAGAGTATCGCGGCGGCGGCGGGACCGGCGGCGGTTCGGGCGGCAGGTCGCCGCGCATCCTTCGCGCCAGCTCGTCCAGCTCTTCGTAGATGTTCTCCCGGTCGCCGCAGCGGGCGTAGCCGTAATCCGCCGGTCGGTCGTCGTCCATTTCGGAGAGGATCACCTCGGCGGGGGACACAATACAGTCGTACGCGTACGCGTAGTCGTCCTCGCGGTCACTGCTCAGTTGTCGCTCGGGCGGCGCGCGCCGGAAGTCGTCGTAGTCGCCGTCGGGGTGTAGTCTCCTCTGCGCCTCCTCGAGGCGACTAGAGACCGACGCTCGACTGGCCGTCCGAGTCCCGGCGATCCGCTGTCCTCCCAAACTGTGCGCCGCCTCGATGTCCAGCGCGTTGGAGCGTTTCCGCTGCTTCTCCGACGCTCGCTGGCGGAACGAGAACGCCGTCGGCGGCACGGATCCCTCGGGCACGGGTCGCTCGTCCCAGTGGTGCCAGTCCCAGTCTGCCAGGTGGGCGGGGTCCGAGTAGGTCAGCGGCGCCGACACGGACCTCACGCGTGAGAGGCGCGGCAGTGGCCGCAGTCGGCCCGTGCTTGCCATAGGGTGGTTGCCTCGTTGAATGCGCAGCACATCGTCCGGATCTGCGGAGAGGAGAGAGGCCGTGTTAGAGGGCGTGCTGGTGTGGGGATGAGCGGCCGAACAGCGGTTGAAAGTCCAAGTGCGTGACGGTAAATATATCTGTGGTCAGAGGGTGGGTGGGACGCTGGGAGTTCGATTGTTGGGCCCGGGGAGGTATGTGAGGCACCATGGGT
This sequence comes from Balanus nubilus, assembly GCA_031763405.1. Classification (NCBI taxonomy): domain Eukaryota; kingdom Metazoa; phylum Arthropoda; class Thecostraca; order Balanomorpha; family Balanidae; genus Balanus; species Balanus nubilus. The sequence goes on from JARFNZ010141060.1 coordinate 2,836, forward strand.
GGGCCCATGTCGCAGTGGACGCAGAGAAAGCTGCGTAATGTCGGGCGCTGGTCGGAGAAAACAAAGCCGGTACACGCTATGGGTCACTGCTCGCAGCTCGGGCAAAACATAGCACCCAGGACAAAGCGCAGTGGGCAAAGTATTGATTAGGCGATCATTACCGCTACGACTCGCCTGACCCTCGGCGTGCCTGTGAGATTAAGCCGTCGTTAAACCCGGCAAATACAGCATTTCCCCGTCGCCGCAAATAAAACATCATCTTGTCTCGCAATCTACAGGGCCATAACGGACGGTCGCCAATCAAAAGCGCATTTCCTCCACTCTAAGAGAACACCGCTCGATCTCGGTTCGGGCAGCGAACCCCGTGCACGCGCAACCTTGCACCAATTCTCTGGCGCCGCCATCAGATAACGTCACTCGCTCCCTCGGCTCCAAGACAGCGATCGGGCTGTTCCTGTGAAGTGGCTGCCAACCGAGGGTTATACCGGTGCGGCGGCGAGGCAGACCATTCCGACAAACCGGCCACCGGCCGGCGCCGCCAGCCGGCTGTGACGTCACACCCCCCTCCCGTCCGTCCAGAGATGATGCAGCGACTCACACCAGCAAGACAACCGCCGGACTTGCGGTGCGTCAGATCAGTTTCGCTGATCCCCGCACTGCCACCAACCCGGCCGCTTCTCCGGCGCTGGTTAAGCTGATCAGAGTCGGTGAATCAGCGCTGTGGTTGGCGCAGCGTCACGTACTGCGTCACGGGCGGGCTCATAATACACGATTACACATCGTGCAGGGCGTGACACTCTCCACCACCTGTCCTGTCCTGTCCTGCCCTGCCCTGCCCTGCCCTGCTCTGCCCCGCATGGCTCAGCTCAGCTATGCTTGGCTCGACTCGGCTATGCTTGGCTCGGCTCGGCTATGCTCGCCTTGGCGTGGCTCGACTCGGGGCCCCCGGCGTGGCCTGGCCCAGGTCGGCCTGGTGGGGCCAACAAGTACACACAAGGCGAGCAGGTTAGACGCCCGGTCTTCCGCGGCCGGGGGCGGGGGCGAGGCAGGGTCGCCCGTCCCCTCCCCTCCTCCCCTCCCGCCGGCACCCAGACTCGTCTATCGCCACATCTCGCCGGCGTCCTCCGCTCGCGTCCTCACCCGTCTCCGGCGTCCTCGCGCTGTCCCGACATGTCTCCTGTTTTGTCACAGCCGCGGCGGGGCTCGTCTCATCCGTAGTTGAGGGGGCATCACGCTGCGCTAGACAGGCTTCCAGGCAGTGGCAGTATGGTCTGGGGTCAGGACTGGGAGGGGGGGGGGGGGCGAAGTAACCGCCAACGAGACAACCGTCCGCCCCTTTCCACGCACGGCTGCTCGGCGTCGCAGCACCCCCACTTAGCGACGTTTTTAGTCCCCGCGTGCCTCCATGGCCGCTGCACGGGACACGTCCTCACGCGAGAGGTCGCCTGTCCCGACCACGAGGGGAGCAGAGGCCCACAAAAAGACGCTCGGTCAGTCAGCCAGCCGAGCGAGAACGGCCAACGCCCGGCGGCGGGCCGTGCGGTGCCGGCTCAAGGTTCCGCTTCGCTTTGTCCACCGGAAATGGCCCCAGCTTTACTGCGCTTAGCGTCACCGTGGCCGGCGAGCTGGCACCACTGATGGGAGCCGGCCGACAGCTCGGCCCCTGGAACCCTGTCCTTCCCGTCTCCGCTGACGGCGACAGACGGGCAGGTGGAGAGACGGAGAGGCTGGCGGACGGGAGGAGACGGAGACGGAGACGGAGACGGAGACGGAGACGGAGACGGTGGCATAGACGGAGACAGAGACAGAAGAGACATAAGAGACAGAAGAGACAGAAGAGACAGACAGACAGAGACAGGGACAGAGACAGAGACAGAGACAAAGACGGAGACAGAGACGGAGACGGGATGGTGGTCGAGATGGTATTGACAACACTGACGGTACCGACGCGGTGACGGCGACGATCCCGGTGACTATCCCGGTGATAACAGTCACGGTAACGGTGCTAGCGACGGTGACGGTGACGGTGACGGTGACGGAGATGGCGGCAGGGAGCGCCGCGTCATCCGCGGTGCAGCGGCGCGGAACCGACGGCGTCCTGCCCGCAGCGTCGTCGTGGGAGAGAAGTTTCACCGGGCAGAGACAGATCTCGACAGATGGCCGCCCCGTTACCGCCGCTGTGTCTTCATTCCGCTCTCCTCCTACGACCAGATACCTTCCCTTCACCTTGCTCCTGCCTTTCTGCGCCTTCGGCACGCCTTTAGCACACCCTCAGCACACCTGGTGTTACTGTCTCGCTCCGCGCCTGTGCAGGGGCGTCGCCGTCTGTCACCAGGACACCGGCCTCCCGCGAGGCCCGAGCCGAGCCGGACGCGAGCCTCTAACTAACTACGTAACAGCAGAGTTGACTATGGATGAGCACGAAACAGAGTTCAGTCACATCCGTCTCGCAAAAGTCTGGACGGAGATATTCAGCCAACCAGCCGGCCGGTTTAGCTTGAGCCACACTAAGTTTTCTCATCCTAAAGGGCCCAAGATCCCTGAACCACAAGCCGTGAAGTTTTCTTTGACCTAAAGAAAAGCAAACATCTTCGACCTAAGGGGAACTCCTTGCACAATTTGCATGTGACTCACACACATCCCCATGCAGAATCGGGTCGAGCCGGTCAGACCGGTCAGTGGCCCACTCCGGTCAGGTCCGGGGTATCCTGGGTCATCGACATGATTCCGCAACACGAGACGGACGTCTCGCAATCGTATCCGGTGCCGCCACGGGATGGCCGCGCGGCAGCGCGCTGGCTACGCGGAGAAGAGAGAAGAAAGAGAGGCGTCCAGTCATGGGCGGGGCCGCACCGGACGGAATGACACCGCCCGCGGCGCGCATGTCGCCGTCTGCGTCGTTTTCGCCCCGCGCCGCGCCGCTGCGCCGGTTACGTCAGCGCCGATCGGTCGACCGTCTGCGGTCATCGGTAATCGACGCCATTCGGTGGGCAGTTAATGGACGTCACGTCTGCGGCGACGGTAGGAGACAACGCCACGAGTGCTGCTGCCCACTGCTGCTCGCTTCAACGCACCATGGCGTCACAAAGGCAATGCCGCGCATGAGTGCCGTTTTGCTACACCTGCAACTGTCGCGGAACGCCGCGATTAGCCGGGACTAACTGGAGGCGAACCTTGCGCAAAGTGCTCCAGTTTGGCGAACGCCCCACCCGCAGGCGCCCGAGGGTCTGGTCACGGACCTGGAACGCTTGCAGCCGAATTGAGGGTGAGGGGAGGGGGAGGGAGGGGCGTAAACTGCCCTGCAGTGTCCAGAGCGGTGCAGTCATATGCTAAGACCGGATGGCGGAGGGGGGGGGGGGGGAGTTTTTGTGGCGGTGGTGATGACTGGCTGGTCCAGCGAGAGTCGAGACGCACCTGGGAACATCCCCAGCCAGCGCATGCAGAAAACGAGGAGCGGAACCGGTCGACACACTGACCCAATAGTTGCGCTCAGACCGCGCCCTTGTGCCTCGCGCCCTGTCGTCTGCCGGTCAGACCAGGTCAGGCTGCGGTCAGGCCAGCTGCAACTATCGGGTCAGATGAGCTGACCGCCGAGTTGACCACTGCATTGATTGGTCACGGATAGCTGAACCGGTAGTATGCAGAAAGTCATTTGTCAGGGTGAGCAAAAGAAGCTGTTTCACTCCGTGTTTTTTTAATCTGCTATGCATAGCGAAAGCAAACAGGGTCAGCCAGGCGGTCACTGTTGTATAAATGGCTATTGTCGAAAGTAACTTTGATACATATCAGATAATTAATAGCTAATTTTGTACAATGTTAAGAGCGTTTTTGCATGTATTAGTCAGCTCTGATGGAAAGAAGATTTTGCGATCGTTACGTAAAAGAATAAAGCTTTATAAAAATAATTATGAATTCAGAAAGTCGCCTTTACATGCTAAATAGAAACGAACATCAACGGCAAGAGTTGAACTGGCGAAAACTGGTTTTGTATCAGAGCAATCCGTATGCCCAATCCTCATTTCACCACGAATCTGATATGACATAGCTTGCTGTCATGTATCTGCACGCGAAGTCATCACAGGCACGTTCCATGCTCAGATTTACATGATTATTACAAAGCGGTATATGCATAACTGGAAAGTAAAGCGTCACAGGTATCAGCCGTGTTGTTTTTTAGCGAGACATGTCTTCAGCCGACGTTATTACCGAGAAAAACTCCGGAAGACTTAAGATACCAAGCAAGGCGATTTAGATTCAAACAAAACTGCCGACGCTTAGCCAGTATGGCAGAAAGAACATACGAATGTTCTTCACAGCAGATGTTTTTGATGGGTCAAAACATCTTCGATAGCCGTTGCGATCGACGTCAATACGTCATCGTGGCATATGGATGAGAGACATCTTCTTCACCCAGTGTTCAAGAGACATACAACAATATCTTCTAGGAGCAACACACCACGACTAAAAGACGAGAGGCGATGGTTGTTAGGAAAAACACATCACGACCACTGAACATGAGAACCGAAAGCGGACAAAACATAACCCGGAGCTGAAGATCGGAAGTGTAGGAGACTAACTCTTAACTTCTCCGAGCGTGTTTCACTCGGGCACCAACGACCAAAGTAAACCAAGAACAGCAGCCTCCGTGACCAATCACAACGATCGGTGCTCTTACTCACCAGTGAATGCTCTGCGCAGAGGCCGAAACGCCGGTCCAGGTGGTGGCAGCCAGGCGGTCATGGTGACCAACCTCTCCTCTCCTATACCACGGTCCTCCTCTGCGCCCTATCCTGGGGTATATCCGGGATCCCGTCCGTCCGTCTGTATGTATGTATGTCTGTCCGCGGTGGGTGTCGACCCGCGGCGCGATGAGGAGCGGTCAGCCCAGCTCCGCGCGGCTCGCGCTCCGCTCAACTACTACCGCACCGCGGCGCGCCGGCCAGCGTCCAGTCGGCACCGCGTGCGTCTCGCCGGCCCTGGATTAATCAGAACCGGTCTTACTCCTGACAGCCACCGGCGGCGTTTGAGTCAGTCCCCCTCGTCCCCCTCCGCCACAGGGGGACGAGGGGGGGGGGGGCGGTGCAGAGAGTCGATGACTCAAGTGACGTCACGCGTCAAGTGACGTCACATAATGAGCGACCGGCGCAGTCAGAGTTTCGGAGAGCGAGGTCGTGTGTAAAAACAAGGCGAGATTTGCGCGGCGTGACAACGGCGGAAGTGTATCGATGCTAGCGACTTCTCACGGGCTAGTGACGTCATAAGCTCTGAGGGACACGGGACTAATTGCGCTTGGGGCCAGTTCGAGGAACGCTGTCTGGGGATTTTCAGCGGTTCTTGTGAATAAACCCGACGCAGTTTGGTGCTAATTGGGAAGTTGTTTGTGTTCGGATAGTTTCGTCACCGGTACAGATAATGTTTGAAGGAAATATGAGTCAGTCAGTGACTTGTAACAAATCGTCATACCTAATCCAATGGACCTCATTGTTTGATCACCACTGATCACCATCTTCCCCAGAACTTACCGACCTGGGGAAAAGGAAAACCACTAACGACCTAAGGTGACCCTGACCTCCACACACGGAAACGAGAACAAATCGCTCAACACCTTACTCAAGAACTTCAGCACCGGGCGAAGTGATGGGCCGATGTTCCACGAGAAGCCTAACGGGCCTAGACAGTGGACGGCCGATGCTTCTGCACTGTGTGCAAATGAAATCGAACCGCAGTATTGTAAGTAGTAGACCAAAGATCACCTCCTCCTCCATATCACATAGCCATAACGGTCCAGTTTCTTCTAGGCGGGCGCGCCCTGGCGGGTCTCAAACCAGACTCGTGATCGACAACAAAAGCCGGCGAGATCCGGTCCGAATGAACGTGCCTAAAGCAGTGCCGATCCCGGTGATGGATTTGGAGCATTGGCCGGGTCGTATTGTGCTGTCGGCACCATTCTGGGACAGTTCGCCGTCAGGCCACGGCGCAGGTCGCGGCGCAGGTCGCCGCCCGTCCGCCAACAATGCCCTCTGGACGGCCCAGACAAAATATTGCGGGCCCGTGGACTCACGGGAATGCTGGGTAGGCTGGTGTGTCCCAAGCGCTCCGAGCGAGTATTATACTCTGACCGCGCTGAAGAAATACGCCCGATAGACCGTTTATCACGAATGGTGGTTTGAAACAAACGTTTTGTTAACGCCTCGGGTACAGCTATGAGGAATGAAAGGCCTACTTTGTCTTCTGTTGGAGTTCAAAATGAAATGGAGTCTTCGAATGAGAGGCGGTTGTGAGCGCTACGTTGAGTGGACGGCGGATGAGGAACCCTGTATTTAGAACGGCGCTTTCCCTCATTATACACTATCATCGTTACCATGAGATAGGTCCTGAGGTGCGCCGTAAAGGCTTTTGCCAATTTGGGAAACAGCGAGCAGGCAAAATTACGCACCGTCTGGGGGAGAGAAAGGAAACCCGGCGAATGTATCCTGAGTCCCATGATTCAATCTTCGTGTCGGCTGCGGTTGCACGCCACTAAAACATTCACCATATTATAATGACGGAAATGACATCTTGATAATCTCTCTCGTTATATCTCTCTTCACAGCGAGAAGCATCTATGAAGTTGAACACATGAACTCCCGGAAGCGCCAGCTGAGTGGTCACTGGTCAGCTTCCAGCCTGACCAGTCGTCGGCTCTGACGGTCAGCCGTGCCGGTCCCGGCGGCGGTCGGGAGGTAGTCATCAGCCGCGCCCCGTGGCCGGCAGGCGACAGCAGCTGTTACGTCATCGTTACGTCATCGTCATCTGTTGTGGTTCGATTAGAGCAGCAGCCGTCTACTCCTGAGGTTTCATACCGACCGTCACTTTCAGTCTCGCCGACAGTGCGGGTGAAAAATCGACAGAAACTTGAATGAACGAATGCTGGAAATTTGGATCGATCACTGATAAAGACATCGTTTAGTAGGGTTCGTTTGTAAAGGCTATGAAAAATATAAATTATAACTGCGAATACATTAAATACGTTCGTGTTAACCATTTTACCACCTTTCTCAGCTCGAGACTGGCTTCCGCCATTTTCTTTCCACAGACTTTACACCAGACAAACTCAAACTCTAATGGATTGTACGGAGTCGTCAGGCGCATGTGGAGTCACCAGTGTCCTAGACAACCTCCCATGAGGCCACTGTCCTCGCTAATTAGCGGAATAATTAGCGGAACCAGGTGTGGAAGGCGTGACTGGACACAGGACGAGAACCATCAACCAGACGTCGCAAATGGTGGGAGACCTGTCAAGACATCCTGTCGCAGAAACGGCGACCGATCGTTTTTTTTTGCGACAGCAAATGGTGGGAGATTGTTAGGAACGTTTCCAAGGTCTTCGAAGCCTTGGTATTCGAGAAAATGTATGGCTAAGTAAAGATAACAAGAGTATTACAAGCAGTTAAATAGTTGATAGCATTGGAATGAACTTAAATAGTCGACTCTCTCACACTAGGAGCAGAGCACCGGCATCTAACTGGTTCGGCCGCTCCAGAACTGACATGTTCCCGACAAGTCACTTTCCTTCCACCCATGAGCGCAAGGCCGAGACAGCTTTCCAAACAAGCGGACAGCGTCGCTGGGTGGCACCGTTTCCCTTTCCTAGTGTGTCCGGCTTATTCAAGCGAGTCGGTCACCGGAGCATCGCCAGACCGTCACCGGACCAACACAGGTCACTGGAATATCACCGGACCGTCACCACACAGGTGTTGGTCACCGGACCATCACAGGTCACCGGACCGTCGCTGGACCAACACAGGTCACCAGACCGTCACCGGACCAACACAGGTCACTGAAACATCACCGGACCGTCACCACACTGGTTTTGGTCACCGGACCATCACAGGTCACCGGACCGTCACCGGTCCAACACAGGTCACCGGACCAACACTGGAGCATTATGAGCCAACACAGGACTAGGTTATCACGGTACGGTCAGCGAACCAGCATTAGACCACAGTACCGCCAAAGGACCATAGACCATCATTGGACCAACACATGACCATCATATCGGACCGCCACAGGACAATGCGCCATCATGGAGCCCTCCCTGAACCAAATACGTCATCGGATCATCACAGGGCCAAAATAAAAACATCACAGGACCAAAGTAGGACTTACAACCAAATACTATCATTAGACTGTCATCAGAGATCGGGCCGTGTATATCATCACCGAATCACCACTTGACCATCAGCCGTGCCTCTACTATCACAGGACCATTAAAAGGTCATCATCAGACCATTCTCACCCCATCTCATCCCTCCCTATCCTCCATCGTTGCAAACTAATCTCGCTTGTGACCCTGACCGGCTGTGGCACGTGCACGTGAGACGGGCAGACGCGTGGTCCGTGGGGTCCGACCGACCTTCCCCGAGGTATAGGGAGGGACCACCGCCGTCACCGGCCGTCACCGCCGACGCCCAGAGGCATCCGGCGCCGCCGCCCAGAGCCGCCGCCGCCGACCAAAGCCGCCGCCGCCCGGCCCGACCTGTCTCGGCCGCGGTGTGACCCGGTTTCCGTCGGTGGGCGGGCAGTGGGCCGCTCGGGCCGCTGACCGGCCCCGAGCCGCGCCCGAGATTGGACTGGGCGTGGGTCGTCCGACAGAGGAGACCGGCGAGGTGGAGAGACGTCCAGAGACGGCTGACGGAGACGACTAGAGGAGACGTTCGGAGGAGACGATCGGAAAGATGATCTGAAGAGACGATCGGAGGAGACGATCGGAGGAGACGATCGGAGGAGACGATCGGAGGAGACGATCGGAGGAGACGATCGGAGGAGACGCTTGGAAGAGAAGTTCGGAAGAGACGATCGGGAGAGACGATCGGAGGAGACGATCGGAGGAGACGATCGGAGTAGACGATTGGAGTAGACGATCGGAGGAGATGATCGGAGTAGACGATCGGAGGAGACGATCGGAGGAGACGATCGGAGGAGACGTTTTGGGAGACGATCGTAGGAGACGATCGGAGGAGACGATCGGAGTAGACGATTGGAGTAGACGATCGGAGGAGATGATCGAAGATGCCCATAGTTTGAGAACGGTAGAGACGAGCGGGGGCCAACAGAGACGACCAGCAGAGACCATACGTGAAGATCCGCCGAGCTCGCTGATGAGAAGCGAAACGAACAAAACTACGGAAAAACCGTGCTCGCGGGACGGCGCCGGTCAAAAAGTCGGACAGATGGCGAGGGAGGTTCAGGAAGTGACGTAGGGAGGACACGTCACGTATGGGACAATGGGACACGGGCCAGCGCTGATGTCGAACGACTGGCGAAGAGAGGCGGCGAGAATGTCAATGAGGTGTGACGTCACAGCTGGCTGAGCTGAGAGCGAGGATTCTCCCTCTGAGGTGGGCTGCCGGGACCGAGTGGCCTGTGCTGCACTAGCCTAGACGGTGCTGTTGACACAGCTGGCATAGCCGGTGCACAGTTGGCACAGATATACGGTACATTTGGGCACAACAGGTTCAGTTGGCACAATTGGCACAGTTGTAACTCGTGCAGTTGGCACAGATGACGTTGGCACTGTTGTTAAATTGCACAGCTGTACTCGAATGTAGGTGACAATTCAGCTGGCCCATTTGGCACAGTGGGAAATCAGCACAATTGGTACTGCTGGCAACAAGACTGATCATTTAGTTCTGGCTCAGTTCGCGTAACTATGGTTACACTGAGAGTCCAAACTATAACTGAAATAACGGTCTCCAAGCAATCGGTCTGCGTTCTGCAAGCTAGTTAGCTTAGCAGGCCAACAGCCCAGGGAACCGTGCGGCCATGGTAGAGAGTTGACCCTAGTTTGTTAGGTGGCATGGACAGCACTGGTCTTTGAGGTCAACAAGCGACCACTGACCATACTATGGCCATCGTGAGACATCTTCCTCATGAGAGGTTAGTAGCATATTGTGCAGCTAGGAGGAATTGCAGTCAGAGAAAAGCTATTAATTTAGTTTATTTATTTATTTATCTATTCATTTAGACGTGCCAGGCACATCCACTCTCGCGCAAATTGATGTATCTAGAGGAACGATGCACTAGTGGCTATTAACGTGCCCGACGAGATGTGATATGAAATGATCAGGTGATGTTAGAAAAAGGATGATGCAGTATAAAAACGCAATGCAGATGTAATGATGCTTCGCTTAGATTCGTTCATTAGTCGTAGGCATATCTCATCTCCAGCTTCGAGATGTAACACAGTCTTCACATCTGATCAAGAGCAGGTGTATGCATACAAATATAATGATGTCGGAGTCGTCCGGCGCCGGCTCCGACAGCCAGCGACTACAAACTGTGTCCTCGTCAGTCACAATACAGACCTTGACACCGGGGCTCCTGCACCTATCGTGATATTTATCACGGTGTCCAGCTTCGAGTTCTGACGATGTCCAGCTGAGCGCGAAATGACCTCTGTGGCAGCAGCGCCTAAAAACCCTAATCATCATTATCAAACAATGTCCGGCAAGCTAGCTGCAGTCAGAAGAACAAGTTTCGCAAGAACGTTGGCTTGCATAGCAATACTGACCAAACCGTGACAGGCAATGAACTAGAAAACAGTTAACCGACAGATGCCTGACAGCGAACCAAATGTATCCAACAAACCCGAGCCAGCAATGTCAGCGGCCTGCCATGACCCATCAGACAGCCTTTCTTCAGCGCACAATGACCTAACAACCTTCCAGCGTCTGGCGTTGACCTTCTTCGCCAATGACCACACCCATGAGACCAGGTCGCTCCGTCTGGGAAGGACCAACTCGGACAAAAACCGACCAGAACGCCCCGATGGCGTGCCCACCGATCCGAAGAGCGGTTACGCGGCGCCCGCTCGTTTTTGCCTGTGATTTGGCGCCATTTTTTTGTCGCGCGCTCCGGCTGTCCGGCGCGGAGCGCCCCATAGAAAGGTGGGATTAACTGCGTTCATGTCGAAAGAATCGGCGCCGCCCGACTGCTGCCGCCGCCGCCGCCGGTAAACCGGCCCAGTCCTTCCCATCTGTCATTAATGGCGCGCCAAAGGACCGCGCTGCGTCGGCTTCGGTTAAAGCCGGCCCAATAGCCATGGACGGTGCCATTTTGTCCGGCGCGGTGATAATTTAGTAGCCTGGTTTCTCCCGCCCTGGCACCGCGGCAGGAGGTGCAGACACCTATTTATCCGGGCCTCACGCTCGGACTTCAACGACGAGAAAGCGAAACGGTCGTGCGATCGTTATGGTATCTGGTCGATATCAGAGGTTGCTTTGGTCGTTTGGAAAAACGTTCAACTTCGCGAGGAACGGACGCCGTCGGGCACATTCTCTCACATACGGACCAACTGATCAGCTCACAGATCGATATCAAAATAATATGACATCAGTATTTCATCCCATTTCAGAAATATGCAAAATAATGCGGAATTACATATGCCACTTATCTATACCCATTTAGCCTTGGATACATTTTCATCTAGAATATAATCCGCCAATGTAGTCGTCGCTCCGATATGCATACTAATGCATGGCGACCTGGCTGGGCGAGCATTCAGCTCACCTTGAGCACTGCTGGTCACGTTTTCGATGACAGCCCCGGGCTTCCCGCAGCTCTGAGGCTGACCACAAATTAGCCTGTCGAACGGACAGCTTGGACCCAGCGAGAGGGCCCAGATGGACCCAGCGAGAGGGCCCGGCCGGACCCAGCGAGAAGGCCCGACCGGACCCAGCGAGAAGGCCCGGCCGAACCCAACGAGAGGGCCAGGACGGCAGGGGTAACAAATTGACCGAGATCGAACTAAAACAGACCGGTCTGGGAGAGCGGGACGGGCTCTGTCGATACGGCAGTGTCATTGCCGATTCTTTCCAGACGTGTAACACAACTGGAATATGGAAATAATGGAACTGGAACTGAAATTATAAATATGGAACAAAGCTGACGATTTCTGTTATGCTGTCATTCCCTGCTGCTTCACTTCTCCGATAGAGGAGCTTTCCGACAACGTCCTACAAGACCGCAATCACGAAGTAATTATACAAATGGAAAATTATACGTACTTTAGACCGTTCCAGTGAACCAGGACTTTCTACTCTTTCTGCGAACGCGTAGCATGCAAGGATGGCGGGTTAGCACAGTCCCTAAGTCACATCCCGTCGGGTTTCAGCGGTCACGTTTCATTCCGAGACGGAGCGAGGAGTCTCGTGAGAAGCTGCACCACAGACGAGTTCTGTGGCCGATGTCACCACCGCGGCGTTCGTGCCGTGCTCCTGAAAAACGGCACACGCCAGGGAAAGTAGCCAACGTGCGAACTGAGTGCTACGTGAGGATCGTGATCCGTCCCAAGTGGCAATGGAGCGGCTCTTTTCTGAAGATGATGCACGAGTACAGCATTGCGACAGGGCTGACAACAGGATGTCTGCGACCACGACCTATGTTATAACGAGGTTTAGTCACCCAGCCAGGACGTTTTGATTCGGCAGTTTCATTGTGTTAAGCACTGGCGGATACAGAACGTCGGTCTCCGGCGCTGTGGGAGGGGGGGGGGGGGCATACCCCCCAAACAAAATCACCTCGTTCAGAAAAGACATCGGCTGTTGCTTCCTTATGCATTGCCTAGACGTTATAAACAAACTTTCCTTTCTAAAAGTTGATTAATTTCCTTCTAGATAGGAAAATGTGCAAATTTTCGCCGATTTCAGGCATTTGCCCCTCCTGGATCCGGCAGTGGTGTAAAATAGGTCATGATGGAAGGGTGCAGATCCGTAAACGCCTCCCAGGACACCTCAGTGCCTCATACAACTGTATATTTAAAACAGAGTCAAGCAACAGACGACAAGCATTCGATGGACGAGAAACATGCATTAATATTTTTTTTTTTTAGACTTCAGTGCCAGACGCCCGGCCACAACTAACCAATTATGCGCTTATGCGCATCGAATTTTGTATGACATCGTCGAGAAACGTTTTTATCATCATGGGCGGGGCCAGTTTTGACGTGACATCAGTGAGAAAATGAAGTTTAGACACCATCTCTAATCTCGCCAAAGCGTTTTCACTTTCGACTTGTGTTTTATCTGCCTCCAACAGCCATTGTTCCCAGGGGATCGATTCTCGGACTAGATCGCCCGCGGGTGACAGAATTTATGGTAGGGCAGGGATCGAGAGGGGCGTGTTTCGCTCCAACTAGCCTCACCCGCGCCTCGGGGAAGGTGAACTAGTTCCCGTGATCTGAAGACGACACAGCGCGCGCACATCCCAGCCGAAAGGTCCAGTCAGGAATTCAGGCCATTTTTTGCTGGCAGACACCAGATCTTCCCGGTGAAACCGGGTAACGCGCGGCGTGAGCACGACATATATTGCGAGAGACGAACAGTCACGACAAAGTCAGACAAATCTGAGACGTATTACCCCTGAAAAATGCAATTAAATGCTTCGAACGACTGATTATTAGATGTCACGGAGAGAAATGCCTGAACCAGGTTGACATTTCACGCTAATGATGATGTGATTATTTGTGTTGTGTCGGCTTTATTTTAAGGGAATATGGAACCTTGAGCGTCGATTATAAAATGCACTGAAACATTTTCCGTCCAAAACTATATAGTTACTGAGCTTCAACACAAAACCATTGGTCATATTTATTTTAATTGGAAAACATCGGTACGTTTGGCCTACGTCATTATCAGGTGGGGAAGATAGGGTATTAAGGTAATACCTACCACCGTTTTTTTCTTCTCTGGTGCATGGTTATGCATGGGACGACAGGGTACTTGGCTAACATATACATCCTGGCTACGCCGAACTCTAACGTTTTCGGCTTTGGTGCAGGTTAGCACATTCCAAGGTCAAATTAGTGCAATGAGCGGACATTTCGAACGATTCTGAACGGAAAACTATACCGTTTATTTGCAAAAGACAAACTGTCCAAAGTGTATTTTCAACTTTTTCACGTGTGTGTAATCTAAATGTTCCTATTAATAATATTTGCGAAGTAAAACCTAATTCATTTTACATTGAAGTTATCTGCGATTATTTGCGGATGGCACGTTTGGCAGTTTGCCTATTGAAAATAAAACAAACATTTGTAAAACATTTCATTTCTTGGGGTAACATTAATACTAATTTGTGGATACTAGGTATAACTACTGATTGTTTTATTCATCAAGCGAGATAAGCCAACGTCTAGGCGCACGTTTTGCACTAATGGTGCCAATCGGAACTCACAAATTTGGAATTCCGATTTTGTCCGAATTCCGATTCGGACTTCGAACGGACAAAGGCTGATAGTATCAGACAAATTCGGACAACTATTAACCCACGCCTCGATGGGGGAGGGGGGGGGGGGGGGGGTAAACGGCGCCTTCCCATTTTGTTGATATCTCCCCAAAAAACGTTGGCAGCGTCACCAAACTTTGCATGCTCCTTCCAACATCAATTCCATACACACTGGAAAAAATTAAAATACTGAGGTAATGATAGGTCGACCGGAAATAACGTCAGTGACATAACATTTTCACATTTTAGGCCAAAAATTGGGGTTTCCGGAAAACGCTGTCAGTCACACAGCCTAAAAGATAAAGTAAATTTTACAGACCAAAAGACTAAAAAAAAGACTAAAAAAAAGACTAAGAATAAAACGGGCTATCAAACTGCTATTTCAGGTTTTCGAATTTTTAAAAATAATAAAAGTTGGGAAAATCAAATTCACAATTTTGAACTTTTGCCATATCTTTCTAAAATTTCAAAATTTGCACACAAAAAATACAAGTGTTACAGACCAGCTCAATAAATATGTGTACCATATTTGAAGTCAATATCTTCAAAAATAATGGAGCAATGACATTGAAAGGCCAAAAACGGCCACCTATTAATGTACACTTATTTATCTCCGATTTCAATGGGGAAAACGATGTTTTGGGGTCATTTTTGCGCGTTCTCGACGAGCAACTGACCCAAAAACATTTAACAACAGTTAAGGCTCCAGAGATCATGAAGGGTCAAAAGATCATTTTTTGCCAAATCGTTTTTCGCAAATAATGACTTAGCTATTATAAAATAACGCAAATATTTTGATACCATCGTCTTCCCCTCTTCAATAAAAATATAATAATATTAGTTTTTACCAAGAAAGACATTTTCAAAATTTGATCTAGAGTCAAGGTCACGCCTAATCAAAAATGATTGGAAAAAGGGGTTTCTGACCTCAGATGACCTCAGATGGCCTTGTAACAGGTCACTGATTCAATATTGCACCTGCATCGTCAATAATAGCTGAAGATAACATGATCCTGAAAGGATTGGACTGCTGCGATGCGTATCCTTAGAGGGAATGTAATGGTTTTGAAAATGTCACCTAAAAGTTTATGCAAGGGTGGATATTAAAGCTTGATATTTATGATGTATTCTACGAAAAAATACATAATTCTGTTTTGAAATGAAGCTAGAATGTGAACATGAAAATTGTAAGTACCTTATGGTTTGTCCAGTGCTAAGTCCTAATGCCCTTCTCTAATCACGATATTTGCAAAATGACTTAAATGATTTGAGTCAGTAACTTTCGCGATCGCATTGCAAATGACAAAATGTTTGTTTTCCTATTTCAACTTTTGATTATTGTTTCATTTCTTAATAAATATTTCAAGTGATATTTCTAAATATTTAATCTTTAGAAATATATAAATTTTATTTAAATATTACGCACGCAAAAGCCGCGAGACGAGTAGCAACTGTCAACAATCTTCAATAATTCTCTTCAGACTTTTGAGAGGGAGATAATTTTGAGGTACGGTAGCTAATGAAATGTAATAATAATGCAATTATTTCACTTTCAAGCGAATGTGTGTGCTTGTATGTGAATTTTCCACCTACGTAAATATCAATCATCTGTTAAATTCCATGAAAACCAGGAGATATTATTAAAATAGGTCACGAGGTTGACGTGTTTCGAAGAAATACTGGACTAAAAAGTATAAATGAGCAAACAAGTACTCGTGGAGTGGAAGCCTAACTATCAGATTTATTTTCGTTGCGTGCAGACAAGACGTAGCAAAATGGCTTCACCTTAATATATGATTTATTTCTCTGTGTCGAAATACATCGTTAACCTAAAAACGTGGAAAACCCCTTACATTCCCTTTAAAATTAAAATTAAAACATTTGAATATTTCCACCAATGACTTGGGTATAATATGGTGGTCGCCAAAATGACCTGACCTCAGGTCACCGATATAAAATATTTGAGATATACAAGTTGTAGGTACTGATACCTTTATGTATTGCTGAAAGTTTCAAATCCATCGGTCAATCACTGGTTGTGACACCAACAAACATTTTTGGAGCTTTGGTCACTTGACCTGGACTGGTGACCTGACCTGAAATTATCTCAAGTCACAATTTTCGCACATTGCGCGCAATTGATGTCCAAATAGGTGTCAAAATTTTGGCGGTGCTAAGCGCCGCCGTTTTTTCGCCATCGACGAAAAATCCAAGGGGGAAATACACCTGGTAGTGCGAGGGTTAAGATCTTAGCCCCCCATAAGAGGTGCATAACCGAAATTTAGAGGATAGGAAGTTACTAACACCCTTTTGTACAAGTTTTATGACTTTGTGTCATTATCTTCAAGGGCAAATGAGGTCAAACGAAGTCAAATTTGTTATATTATAACTTTTTCAGAAACTCCTGATTATATCGCAAAGCATGGTAGGTAGAAAGAAACCGAAAAAAAAACAGAGAGCTTCAAAATGCACTTTCGATAAAATATCTCAGATTTGAGCTGAGGCTAAAAGTATAGGCTCCAGAGGTCATCAAATATTAGAAAGCCTGGTTTTAGCAAAAACATTTTTTCGTGAATAACTTTTTACCTAAAAAAGATGAAGTGATAACTTTGGTACCGTCTCTCTCGTAGAGCCGGTTCGAAGCTTACTGATTTGGAGCTGGTTAGATCAGTTTACAAATTTGACCTTAGGTCTAGGTCAAGGTCAAGGTGAAAATGACCAAAGTAGGTCAAGTTGCATATAGGGAGACGCGTCTTAACAAAACAAACACATTGCAATCGGTTTCATCGCTCTATCATTATCCTGTCTGGAGTTATATATAAAATGCCAAAACACACAATCGCTTTGAACTGAAATAATTGCATTATTATTACACTTTATTAGTTACCGTACCTCAAAATTCTGCCCCTCTAAAAAGTCTTAGAGGTATATTCAAGATTGTTGCCAGTTTGGTACTCATCTAGCGACTTTTGTGTGTATAATATTGACATCAATATTTACTATCTAGAAATAAATTTGACAGATTAATCAAGAATTAAAAAGATAAACACAAGTTGAAATAAGAAAAATATTTTGTCATTTGCAATGCGATCGCCAAAGGTATGGTTCTGGCATCGCGATTAGAGAAGGACTAAGTTCTGGACAAACCATAACATTTTACAGGTACTTACAAAGCTCTTTTTCATATTCTAGGTTTATTTCAAAACAGAATTAGGTAAAATTTTTATTGAATGCTTCATAAATATCAAGCTACAATATTCACACTTACATATACTTTTAGATGACATTTTTAAAACCCTTACATTTCCTTTAAGTTACACTGATATCAGTTTTAGTCATCCCTCTCTACCTTCAGCCGCAGCTACTGGCAAGAGAATGAAATGAATAAATCCGAGCTTAATTTCATGAAGCAAAACATAAATTATTGACCGGCAGTTATTTTTGTAAACTAAATTTTAAGGATTTGTTTAAGGTAAAAATACAAAATTTGTTAATTTTTAAATATTTGTGTCTGGCTTACGAATAATTCTAATGACCTGTAAATTACAAAACTGCAGTTCGTATCAATCGTTTTGAACCAGGTCGTTCACAATGTTAACTTCAAGTACCTACGATCTTCAATTGGGCTAAAGTCCTCCTGATTGCTAAAGTTACTCTGAATGACGGTATTCACTTCAGCATGGCGGTTAAATTAGTGTATACGGACACACATGCAGTCCAAATTCAGTTGGTCAGCGTAAGCATTGTCTAGTCGTGTCCTGATAGAACAACATGCTAGTGCCATTTTCGTTGATCTTACAAAGCGTTGCAACTTGTCTACATGTCCGTTTAGAACACATATCGTATAATGATACATTGGTCCTCAATGAAAGGAATGGTTCCCACACAAGATTGCGCCAGATTCCTTTGCAAGCATCGTGCCAGAATCATGTATTACTTTATGCCATGCGCTGCCGAAAGCTTAACCCAGTTGTTTGAAAGCATACGCTACTTTTCTGTAAGACTTACTACGGATGCTACCCGCACTAAAGACGGATCGTGGCACGAACTATCTAAGTACATTCCCTCACGTGACAACAAAAGTCTATCGCCCAGTTCTTGTGGGACGCTAGCTATTTACTACGCCCATCGACGCATGGCTGTGCACATTCTCATCCAGCAGTGCATAACTGGCACAGATATCTTCTCAACGCGAGTCAGAATTGACTGATCTAGTCGAGGTTAGAGATGACAGGCCGTCAATGCGCCTGAGGTTAAAGATAACAGGCTGAGGGATATGCCATAGCGGCACGCGACGCCACGGCGGGTCTAAAATCGGTCACATATCTCTGGGGGTCAGCGGGGTCACCCTGGACCGGTCTTCAGGGTCTTTGGCCGGTCACAATGACGTCAAACCAGCTCGTCAGACGGAGAGGCGGATGTCGTGTCAGTGAACCGGACAAATGTCAAGATTTTGGGATTACGGAGGGGATTTCAGGTAAAATATTGTCTTGTCAGCTATTTATGCCGCCGAAACCTTGACAAACTACCCGCCAAAGGTGTCCGGCGTTATTCTATCAGTGTTGGTGTATAATCTCCGGGTAATGAGCCGCCACCATAATCAAATAGTTGTAATTTAAGTGGGGTGACGTTGTTTTGAGGAGATTAAGATCAACTGCGAACAGATCATATATTTACCGGATGGCTAACCTGCAAAATAATCCGATATTAACATCAACCACTGACATGAGCGAAATCAAAAGTTTGTAATAAAAACATGAACAAAAACATGAACCCATGCCTTATTTTTAGGGCTCAGCCCTCACAGTCTTCACAGCCTGTCATCTATCTAGAACCTCGCGTACAATAATGGAGATGACGTCAGCAAATACGCGTGGTCAACGACACCAGACGTTGTCCAGATGATGTTGACGTCACTAGGCCCATGCCCATCTACGTCACTAGGCCCATGACTTCGTGTTCACGTGGGACCCAGTCACGAATATCAGCCATTCTGAATCGCGTGGGGAGTTATCTGTGCCAGCTTGCATCGCTGGGCGAGAAGCACTGTCGTGCGACGACGAGCTTAACAAATAGCTCACGTCCCTCATGAAGTAACACCTTGACTGTAGACATTATTTGTCCTTTGAAGGAAACGTCAGCAGACATTTAGGGCTAATGTATCTTAAATACAATTATTTGTGCTCCAAATACGTTAATAAATAAGCACCGTAAGAAATACTAAATCCGTACATTCTCACCGGGAATATAACAAATGTAAGGGAGAAACAAATGAAGAAAGACTTAGCCAGCTGTGTGGCTTAGCAATTGTCAGAGCATATGGCAGCAGCGGCCCTGTGGAAATACTGATACCAGCGAAAACGACCTGATCGGTTACTAAACCAAACCGTGAGAATCAATAGCCTGTCCGACTTAATGACACTAGGCGAACTAATGGAACTAATTGACTAATGAAACTAAGCCAACTATGTCAGCGTTATTGCCAACGAAGATCACTCTTTTTGAACATGTTTCAATTTCCAAATCGTTGGACCGTTGCACCAAGACGAGATCAACAAGAAAACATGGAAATATCCAATTAACGTTGAAATTCTTTCTGGGAGAATATCAGCAAAACCGTATCTTCACTCCATCGAGAGAGGGTTAAACAAAGGTACTAACACATGTCAAATTTCAAAGCCGGACAGCATGAGAAACTACTAGACTAGCGTTATATAGGATGGCGTCGCCAGGCCCATGCCTTCAAGTTCATATTAAAGAAGACCCATCAAGTATGCTGAAATGGGAGGAAAGAGAATACTGAATAAGCATTAAACTTTAAATTTTGCAGCAATTTACGCGCCATTAACGACGTTTTAAAGGTATTGCGTAATAATCTTATTGAGGCCACGAATGGTAAAAACACCTGCAGGTAATTTGATTGTGTACTGGCGGCGAATCGCTCGGAAAAGGTAAAGGACAGAAGAACACGGTATGCTAGCCCAGGATCTTCGCGGGAAATTCAAAAGCTGATAACAATCTTGCTTCAAGAGCTAATCATCTCTGACAAATAATGTATTTTCAGAGCCGGAACAAAGCACGAGGGCATCAGAAACATCTTCCCAGTGACCTGCATGCCACGGCACCACGCCACCATTACAGCGCCCATGTCACCATTGACCATGCCACCATCACAGGGCCATCTTCTCGTCCAGTTTTCCGTTTTCCTCCTTACAGCTAATACAAACACCAACAACATTCCAGGGCCGACCGTACCGCCCCACATTATGCATATCCACCACAAAAAAACACGGTCAAGGAAGCACTCTCAGGCCAAACAACGGGTGCATATTTTGACTAGGTATGCATGTAAACAGTGCGAGCCACCTACCCTGCTCCTCAGCGGCGCCGGAGCCGACCGTCCATGGCGGCCGGAGCTCCACGCGCCGGCTGCTGCCTCGCTCTCTCTCTCTCTCGGGGAGTTGCTCTGGCTAGGACGGGGAGTCCCCTGCGCGTGGGCCTTTCCCACAGTCCGCTCCTCGCCGGCCGCACAGCGCCGGCTGACTAACCGGAGAGAGACACGCAGCACCGCTGTCTCCTCCGCGCCGCCCCGCCCCGCCCGGCCGCCTCCACAGCCAGGCAGATACATGTGTTGCCATCTAGCGACAAGTTAAGCTACTGAAAATCGGGTATCTCGCCGCAGCGGGGCGTGAGTGTAGCAGAATGAGGATTGATGCGGCCTGTCATAATTTGACGTCCCATGATTTGACATGCTTAATTTTCAGGCTCCCCACGGGGTGCGGGGAAACCGGCATCATTATAGGCCTTCGGACAGGGAAATTATGAGCGCCAATTAGTCGGCTGATTTGACGGAGGACGCCAGGGGCTAACTAGGCAACGAGGCATCTCCGTTCTTCCTCCCTCCGGTTGTCATAGTTAGGAGAGCGAGTTTGATGAATCTCTGAGTGCCGAGCGGCACCTGGGGCAGCAGTCACGACCCACGCAGATGGCGGCTCCCTTCAGCCATCGCCGCAGACAAAAGGAGAAGGGCCGGGCCGAACAGGCCCCGAACCATGCCAAATCAGCCTGTTTGTGATGCGACGCCTATGGTAAGGGTGGGTGAGAGGAGACTTTTCGGCCCTCATTGGTGTTCGGGCGGATAGACAATAGACATGCCACATGCGAGACCTGTTTACCTTACCATCACCTTTTATCACAACATTCAGCTTGAAACTAAACTGTAACGACTACTGGACGCACAAACCCCTTTTCAACCCTTTTCTTATCCGGGGGGGGGGGGGGAATTGGCCCCCGAATATTTTTAGCCCACTGCACATTTGTTAGCCCGTGCCCCGCCTGGGCCTCTAGCATTACCACGCCCTGCTGGGGAATTCGGTTGACCTCGATCTTGACACTCCCCTCGATCTTGGCTCCTATGAGACGTAGATACAAGATTACAAAAGCGGTCGAAAGCTCATAAAAAAATAATTTCGAAACTACTTCTGTCTTTTGTTTTGGCTCAGGTCAATAATGAGGTCACCAGAGGTCATGAGAGGTCATTTTTCCAATAACGATACCAATATCGATATATTTTTTCCGGAAACATCCCCTCGAGGACTTTGAAAGCTAGGAAGAACGAAAAAAAAACAATCGAAAGCTACTGAAGCGCTCTTTTGCATTACTTGTGCTCAAGTGACTCCAGTGGTCATCAAAGGTCAAAATACTTTTTTAGGAAAATATTTTCCACGAATTACTCTTAGCCATTCAGTACAAAGCTAAGACAGTTTGGCAAGCTCGTGTTTTTCTCTTCAAGGCGCTTCGAAGTACATACATGGTGAGCATGTGAGGTCAGCATCAAAATTTGACCTCAGGTCAAGGTCAAGTTTGTACACAATCAGGTTATCCTGTATATGAATCGACGCATCTTGACGAGACAAACACAGTCGACGCTTTCGCAAGTTTCTATCTCTTTTCTATCACGAGTTACTGGCTAGAAAGTGTTAGTGACTTTAGATGACCTCAGATGACCTATCCAGGGTCACGTCACTGATAAAAATTGAACCTGAGTCATCAAAAAGCTTGCATGATTCTGAATGATTCGGCTGATCTGATGCTGAGAAGGACTTGAATTTTCCTCATTGGCTTATAAAGGGCAGGTCACAAAATTCGCCTGACATAATATCATCGATATCGATAAGGGGGGCTAAGTTCGGTAAGTTTTGACACAAAACCCTTACATGGATATGAAGCTCTTGATAGTCGAATCTGAGCAAAATGTAATGAATAGTAGTTACGAGTAGACAATTCAATGTTTTCCAGGTTGATGTCAAATTTAAATAAGACATTAATATCAAAATTTTTAGAAAATATTAATATTTGTATTATGTTTCAGGATACACACACACACACACACATATATATATATATATATATATATATATATATATATATATATGTGTGTGTGTGTGTGGGTGTGTGTGTGTGTGTGTGTGTGTGTGTGTGTGTGCGTGTGTGTGTGTGTATGTGTGTGTGTGTGTGTGTGTGTGTGTGTGTGTGTGTATGTCGCTCTGGGGTGAGCTAGAGCGTGAAAATATGTGCTGCGTGCGGTAGCGCCCGCCGTCTTTTCCCCATTCTAAGTCTATAGTGACTTCAGAATGTTGAACTCTATACTACCGAAAACGTGTCGATAAATTACGGGAAAATGTCAAAATCTGTGCTTCATCATACCATCTGGTGCTGGTAGGTTCTGCTTCTTTGGGAAACATCTTAACTTCAGAGCACGTGAGCACGCGCGAGAAGCAGGGGTAGCCGGTTATACCCTTTTGATGTATCTCAGAAAATGCTGAAAACAATGCCAGAAAACAATACGGAAAACAATGCCAGAAAATACTGGGCCGATACTGGTGAACTTTGATGTACTTCTTCTAACCCACATACTAGCCTCATCAAATGTTGTGAAAGGAAAGCAGCGTTGCAAGTGCACACGTGCAGACTTCATATCTTCCAAACTAACGGACTAACCTAAAATAAACTTCGCACTATTGCATGATTACTAGCTGCTTAACACATGCAGTAACGTATGTGACAATTTTCTATTAACGATTTTTTTTCTATCATATATATTACTTTTCCTGTATTCCTGTATTTCCTGTATATTTCCTGTAGATGTATTATCCCTGAATATAGAGTTCATTATCCTTGGGCCTTATGTCTCAAAGACACTGGAATCATAAAACATGTTAACAAGTTATTTAACGACAACCTTCGGTTCGCCGTGCTCCCGTTGGTGTCGCCCTCACGTACTTCGAAGTGACAAACACAAAAAATGCCAATTCATTAGCTGCTTATGCGCTTAATAATGGAAGGTTGTCGTTTCAATAGTGAAAAAGATCTATTGCTTGCGATTGAGCTTTTCTATTGAAAGCAGCCTCAGCCGTGCTCTGGTGCTTGTTTTTTTGTGGGGGGGGGGGGCAAAATAGCGAGATGGTGTGGTGCACTCAAAACGTAACAGTACTTTTTTATAGACGATCTCAGAATAATTGTCAAATTCACTCGTCTAGACACTAGTGGGATCCCCAGAGTATTATAACAGTATTTGTTGCGTGCGGCAGCGCGCCCCGTCTTTTCCCATTATAAGTCTATAGGGACTTCACAATTTTAAACACTATTCAACCGAAAAAGTGTCGGAAAATATCCGGGAAAATTTAAGAATCTTTGCTTCAGCAGGCCATCAAGGTTCTGGCGGGGTACGCTATATAGTTTCGGGAAAAAATAAGAGCGTGAGGCAGCGCATGCCGTTTACCCCATGCTCCCATTGTAAGCCCATGGGGATTCGGATAATATTTTGATCTCTATTTTACAGAAAACGTATCAACAGACTTCCTTAATACTTTCAGAATCACTGCTTAATTCGGTCACCAATGCGGTGGTAGGGTCCACTAGAAAATGAAGAAGTGTTAACCCATAAGCACGTCTAGCAGCACGTGCAATTTATCCCAACATCCCATTTGTGACATCGTAGTAAGCTGGCATTGCATCGAACTTTGTCCTATAGCAGTTTTATCCATTTGCATCAAGGTTACCGTTCGTCAGGGAATAATGTTACCTGACATGTCCAATAGGAAATCGACCTCTTAAAGTTCAGAGCACGTGAGCACGCGCGAGATGCAGGGGTGGCCGGTCATACCCTTTTGATGTATCTCAGAAAATACTGGGCCAATACTGGTGAACTTTGATGTACTTCTTCTAACCCACATACTAGCCTCATCAAATGTTGTGAAAGGAAAGCGGCGTTGCAAGTGCACATGTGCGGACTACATATCTTCCAAAATAACGGAATAACCTAAAATGAACTTTGCACTGTCGCATGATTACTAGCTGCTTAACACATGTAGTGAGGTACGTGACAATTTTCTATTAACGATTTTTTCTATCATATATCATCCCTGAATATAGAGTTCATTATCATTGGACTTTATATCTCAAAGACACTGGCATCATAAAACATGTTAAAAGGTTATTTAACGACAACCTTCGGTCGGCCATGCTCCCGTAGGTGTCGCCCTCACGTACAGGGGACCACAGTTGAAATGGTCATATATAAGGTCCCGTCTATTTTCGCGTCCAGTGGGTTTATTTCAAAGAATTGATACATT
>JARFNZ010141061.1:0-18588 GCA_031763405.1 Balanus nubilus
CAGTGTCAGTGTCCCAACAGTGTCAGTGTCCCAACAGTGTCAGTGTCCCAACAGTGTCAGTGTCCCAACAGTGTCAGCGTTCCAACAGTGTCAGTGTCCCAACAGTGTCAGTCCCAACAGTGTCAGTGTCAACAGTGTCAGTCTCCCAACAGTGTCAGTGTCCCAACAGTGTCAGCCTTCCAACAGTGTCAGTCTCCCAACAGTGTCAGCCTCCCAACAGTGTCAGTCTCCCAACAGTGTCAGTCTCCCAACAGTGTCAGCCTCCCAACAGAGTCAGTCCAAACAGTGTCAGTGTCAACAGTGTCAGTGTCAACAGTGTCAGTCTCCCAACAGTGTCAGTGTCCCAACAGTGTCAGTGTCAACAGTGTCAGTGTTCAGTATCCCGATATCCGACTCTATCTCACCGTTCCGTCGACAGAAGGCCTTTCTCCAGGTGCGCACCACTGCCAGCAGCGAGGAGCAGAACTCAGCAGGGCGCAGCACGGCAGCGTCCAGCAGCACGGCGCGACACACGCCTGGTGCGCCGCGCAGCCGACACAGCGCAGTGTGAAGACGCAGCAGCTGCAGACGGCACGGCGGCTGATAACCGGAGCGGGGAGACGAGACAGGTCAAACAGACGCGATAGCTGGAGATGGTATGGCGGCTGGAAATTGAGCACAGCGGCGAGACAGGTCAAACAGAGATGCAGGGCAGCAGGTGCAGAAGGCAAGGCGGCTGGAAACGGAGCACAGTAGCGGGACAGATCAAACGGAGACGCAGCGGCTGCAATGCGTAGACAGCACAGCGGCTGGAAACGGAGCAGAGTGGCGAGACAGATCAAACAGACACAGTAGCTGCAGGCGGCACGGCGGCTGGAAACGGAGCAGAGTGGCGAGACAGATCAAACAGACGCAGTAGCTGCAGGCGGCACGGCGGCTGGAAACGAAGCAGAGTGGCGAGACAGATCAAACAGACGCAGTAGCTGCAGGTGGCACGGCGGCTGGAAACGGAGCAGAGTGGCGAGACAGATCAAACAGACGCAGTAGCCGCAGGTGGCACGGCGACTGGAAACGGAGCAGAGTGGCGAGACAGATCAAACAGACGCAGCAGCTGCAGGCGGCACGGCGGCTGGAAACGGAGCTCAACGATGTGACAAGTCAAACAACAGGTTAAATATTAGGTCAAACGTACCCGAAGAAGCAACAGTGTGAAGGACTTAACAAGAAGGCTGAAAACGGAGCGGTAAGGTGAGACAGGTAACAGAGACATATGAGATGACGTCAGAATATCGGGAATAAAAGACACCAAGCCACATCACGCTCATCAATATGCTCATCCGGCCGGCATGCATTTCATCACAATGCACCGCGCTTTGCAGCTGTCCTGGCCCGCCCACCAGCAGCCCAAGCCTCGTCCAACAGACCTCCCCCACCTCACAATGGCCTCGTCCAACAGACCTCCCCCACCTCACAATGGCCTCGTCCACAGACCTCCCCTCACAGCACAATGGTCTCGCCCGCGACCCGAACACCCACCGGCAGTTCGGGTCGTCGCTTCAGCAGCTGTTGGCGACATCTCCGTAGCAGCAACCCCCGCAGTCGGGACCTGCCGTGTTTCTCCAGCTGTACTGCGCATGCGCAGGGTCTCATCATGTCGTCAGAAGGCTCAGGGCCGTTCTGATCCAGCGGTGGCGGTGGGGTGAGGGCCACACGGTGACACAGGTGGCTGTGGGAGACAGGTGGCGCTAGTGACTACCACACACGGGGAAAATGACTGCAGCGACTACCAGAGCAGATACGGGCGGTCGTTGGAGACGCTGACAAAGTGGCGCTAATAACAGTCAAAATTTGAGGAGGGAACAGTCAATATGTACTATGAAGGCTCATTTCGTCCAAGAAATACCGTTCATTAGAAACGGATATATCATGGGGATGATGCAATTTGTCATTGATATCAGCAAGCCCATGGCGTGTCCTAAAACCCTTACATTACCTAATGAGTAGTGTGCATCTGAGGATAAAACTTCTTCCACCAGACCATCCTTCACATCTAATAACCTCGATCAGCCCCCCCCCCCCCCTCACCTGACAATGGCCTCGTCCACCCTCCCTCCCCTCTCACCTGACAATGGCCTCGTCCGTGGCGCGGCTGGCGGCCAGCTGGTGCAGCATCTGGTTCCAGCCGGCCGTGTCCGGCCTGGTGTTCAGCAGGCGGCTGACCAGCTCGGCCAGCTCTGACTCTGTCGACGGCTGGCGGAAGGCTGACGAGATTGCTGGCTGACTGCTGGCTGAATGAACAGACAGCGTTGGGCGGCGGATCGGAGCGATCAGGGACACATTCAGGACGGGGTCGGAGGGAGGAAGACCAAAAGACAGAAGGTATTTCACCATAGACAACATAGATGCACAGGAAAACAGCTAACAAGCGTTAAAAGAGCACAAGGAACAGACAAAATGAAGGAAAACCATTGGAACAAAAGTCGTTTACAGACAAAGGGAAAGAAAGGAAACCAAAGACATGAATGGAGCAAATGAAACAAAAGCCGGTTACAGACTAAGGGAAATAATAGAAACCACAGACATCATATGGGAATACAGGAGTACATGCAGAAATCGTCGTGTACAGGGGTAACTGACGTACTGTCCCACACTCTCCCTACACGTTCCTCTACAGGCGAAAGGCACCGGCATCCAAGTGTGAAACTTCACCAGCGATTCCCTTAAAACACGAGACTCCCAAATGACCGACGTTAAATCTAATCGATGGGCAGCCTACCCTCAAGCCCTAAATAGATTGTCGGCGTCGGGAGCACCACGAGTGACGAAGTTACGTTGAGCAATCGTAAGAACTATAACATCGAACTTATCACCCGAACATCACCCCAGCCCCTCCACAATCACCCCACACTGGATGCCCTCTCACCTCTCTTCAAAGGCGGCCGGTGGACGTCCGACGCCAGAGGAGTGGTAACCGTTCCACCCCCCGTCGACGTCCCCGTCGCCGCTGCTGCCGCCGGTGGTGCCTGCATCAGTGGCGTCGCCTTCAGCGATGGCGGCATCGCCGTCGTCGGCAGCGTCGCAGCCGGCATGGACGTCAACGACGGTGGCATCGTCACCTTCTGTGGAGGCGTCGTCCACGGCATCATCTGTAGCGTCGGCTGCGTCGCCAACAGTGACGAGGATGGTGGCGGATGTGGCCGTGTCGGTGGCGGCCCCAGGAGTTTATAGAAACTCGGCAGCTGGGGGGATTCCTCCTCCTTCGTGCTGGGCCGCGGCGGTGACTTCCGTCGAGCGGCGGTGCCAGCGGGCGCTTGCCGCGCCGTCCCCGATACGGCGGCCTGATGGGCCAGACGGGGCCGCTTGACCAGTGGTCGATGGTCCTCCACCTTCTCTAGAACGCTGGGTATCCGTGACGGCGGCGGTTTGCGTGCGGCAAAACTGACCGCATCTTCCCGCGCGCTCGCTTTTCTTTTCTCAGGCTCAATCTCCCTCCCCACGGACTTCACCACCGATCCCGTGATCTTCTTTGTTGAATCACTTGACTGCTCTCCCGAAGACACAGACTTCACTGCCAGGGCCATGGACTCCTGTCCCAAACCCTCAGATTTATCTAACGAGATGGCCTTCCTATCCGCGCCCCTCTTTCCCATTCGCACCGCCTTCGATCCGGTCACGTTTGACAAACTTCGCACCGGTGGCTTGTATCGCGCCTTCGCTTCTGCCAGCGGTACCGGACCAGGGACGTTAACGTCCACCACACTCCCGTCATCCTCCTGCTCCGCGCAGGTGCGAACCCGCGACTCTCTCGGCCGGGTGGTCCAGTCTCCAAGAGCCTGTAGGTCCACTGGAGGTGGTCGGCCGCGCCTGAAAACGCTCTTCGCCTCCTGCTTGGGATCCATGCGAGAGTGAAGAAGACGACTAGAGTCAAATCGAGAAGAAGCGTCCAGTCGAGATGAAGAGCCGAGTCGAGATGATGAGTCGACGCGAGACGAAGAGCCGAGGCGAGATGATTCGAATCGAGAGGAGCCAAGCGACGCGGCGGCGGCCGACCGGCTGTTGGCTCGTCTGAGCCTGGCCAAGAGTCGAGAACCCTGGCCTACGGACTTCCTCTGCTGCTGCTGCTGCTGCTGCTGCTGCTGCTGCTGCTGCTGCTGCTGCTGCTGCTGAATGACGCTTCCCACCGGCCTCCTTGTTGGGAAACCGTGGCTGGCAGACGAAGCTGATGGCTCTGGGGTGTCGTCCTCCTCGGCAATGGCGTGGCGTTGATCTTTGACGTCATCAACCATCGGAACGTCATCTTCGTCGCTGACGTTATTCCCCGGATCCGACAAGCATCCCCGCCGTTTCTTTCGCCCTTTCCGATCGCTTTCACCCAAGGACCTCCTGATTTCCTGAGTCGCTGCATCTGAGGGACCAGAGACTGTGGTAGGTATTCTATCCAAGCTGTTTCGAGCACTCACGTTTCTCGTTCGGGGGTCTCGTAGTATTTGACGACCGGGCTGCGGCGTACTACCACTCCTTGCGTTTGGTTGGCTAGCGGTCCTTATCTGGCGGCGGCAAGTCGTTTTGAGAGCTGCTCCCTGCTCCTCGTCAGACTTGCCGTCCTCTGTTGTCAGCCCTGACCTCGAACGACGCTGTGGCCTCGACTCGCAGCCTTCGGTCGGCATCGCTCCATCACCTCCCCCGCCAGTCTGACTCGTCCCCAGCCGGACATCGTCTCCGCCGCCAACGGTGCCGGCATCCATGACCAACTCGCCTTCCGAGTCGTCAGGGGCGACTTCTAAATCCAACCCCGCGTCGTCCACGGCGTCGTCGTTGACCAGTCCACGCTCTTCGTCGACTGAGTCGCCTCCCATCACCAATCTTCGGTACGCATCGTCCGACGCATCGCTGTCGGAGGAAACCTCCGCCGCCCAGCCGGTGTTATCAACGTCGCCACTGTCCACTGCCTCCTCGGCATCCGCATCCTCATCCTGTGGTTGTTGCTGTCCAGCATCAGTCGTGTTTTCTCCCTCTGTAGCAGATCCCCGCGTAGTCGCATTGTGTTTGTTGTCTGCGGTGGAATTCTTTGAGCTGACTTGTACATCTCCAGTGAATTTCAGTTCTTCAACCTGGCTTCCCTCGTCCGGTTTCTGCGCTGCTATCACCGTCGCGCCAGCATGAGAGTCGACAGTCTCTGCGGTCTCACCACTGAATCTCCTGCCCGGGAGCGACACCTGACGGGCTGACGGTCTCGCTCGGACGACCTTGGTCGGTCGCAGTAGCGCACCCACAGAGTGTATAGCCAGATGGGTTGGTGTGGGTGGCGTGGACGCCGCTGAGGTTGGCGTGGACGCTGCTGAGGTTACAATCTTCCCAGTGGACTGCGGTGCTGGTGGCCGCGGAGGTGGTGGCACTCTTGCGTGCACTGGGAGCTGAGGAGAGACACTCGGGTTCGAAACGGAAGAAGGCCTAATGACAGAAGGCACTGATTTAAACATATTTTCGGAGAGAGTGGTGGTTTCCTTTAGTTGATTCCGCGTTGTCTGCATAGCAGAAACAGGCTCAGTGTTTGGGGATGGAGACAGCGGATTAACAGCGATACCAGGCGAGGAAGAGTCTTTTGCCATGACATCCTTGTCTCCCTTGCTTCTCAGCTTCTTCACAGTTGTTGTCTCGACTTTTTCCGCAGAGGTACGCGACTCAGAGCTCTTCCTACCGCGTGGCGACTGCCCCTGTCTCGGTGATGACGTGGCCACGTTTCGCTGAAGACATGTCTCGGCCTCTGGCTCACAATCTGACATCCGTCGTTCCCGTCTGAGTCCACGTCTTCCAAGCCGTCGTGTTCGCAGCCCCGCATTGTCCTCCACACTGTCCTGGCGGCCAGGCATCTTTCGTCTCCTCGACGGGGTATTCAACACCTCTTCTTCCGTGGTTTCACTCATCCTCGTTTCCCGACGCCTCGAAAACGGGTACCGCTCAGTCCGAGATTCATCCTCTGTGGTCTCGCTCACCTTCACCCGTCGACGACTCGCTCGCTCCGGTCTCGGTGAGGGAGACACCGTCGAATCACTTATCCGATCCAGCCGCCGTAGACGCCTCGCCGGCGTCGACAGCGTCTCGGTTATCTCGTCCTCTGTTGTCTCAACATCCGTATCGCCTGCTGCCTTTTCGTGCACCTCAGCCTGCACTTTCTCTGGCCTCCGTGACAGCGTTCGATGTGTTCTTTTCATTAGCGCTTCAACCAGCTTCTTCTGCTGCCTTCTTTCCATGGTTTTCTCCCGAGCTCCTGACACCGTCTCTGCCGAAGTTTCAGCCACCGTTACGCCTTCAATATCGCCTCGACAACGAGCAGTCACCACCTCCCGGCGGGTACTGACGTCCACGAGTTTCCGGCCGTCCGCCACCCTTCGAGCCAGCAGCAACGCTGCTTGTCGGCAGGAACGCTTCAGTGCCGGGGACGCGACGTGAGACTTGAGCGGCGCTCGACGGAAGCCAGGGAACGGCACGTCGGGCGAGTTCGGACAGAGTTGGGCGGCACAAGACGTTTCATCCAGTGCCTCAATCGTGTCCGCTTCTGTCTTATCAACAGCCGTCACACGTGTTACCATAGTCGCTTCAGCTGTCTCAGTATTACCCTTTTCCGGAGTCTCCGTTCCCCCTTTCATTCTAGAGTTTCTTGTTGTTCCGAGAGACTCATCTGCTGAATCAACCTCAACCATCTCTTTCACTGCCGCCCTTCTTTGCACCTCCACCGACGCTTTCTCTATTGTCTTTGGCGGTGCTCGGAGTTGAGTTTTCGTTGACGCCTTAGCAGTCTGTTTGAGACTCTTCCTGGTGCTACCTCTTCTCCAGGCTCGACTTTCCTCTTCGCCTTCTTCATCGTCTGACAAATCGCTGCTCAGACGGCGAGCAGCCCTTCTGCCGGCACGACGCCGTCCGCCAAGAGGACTCCACTCGGAGTCACTTGTATCGGATAACTCCTCTTCCTCCGCGGCGGCGGCGGCTACTGGAACATCGCGAGTCACAGTGAGGTCGAAGTCGTAGCCGCCAGCATCCGGGTCCTTCAGAGTCTCGGTCTGAGTCAGATGTTGAGTCGGAGTCCGAGTTTCATTTTGCGTTTGGCTTCCGCTGTGTGACGCTGGTGATGCCGCAGCAGCGAAGGACGCGGACGAGTTGGACGGTGGAGGCTTCGTCCTGGGGTTGAGAGACCGATCCTTACTCGAAGACATCTCAGACACTTCCAGCGAGGATGGCACGGTGTTAGACGGCGCAGATTCCTGGTAAGACGAGCATTGCTGGTTTAGTGCCGGTACGGTTTGCGTTATTCCAAGCTGGTGTTCAGCTTCAGCTTTCATAGCGTCCTTGTGTTCTATGTCCTTGCTGCCTGAAGAGTTGCTTCCCTTAGCTTCACGCTGACTCAGCGGCAAGTGACTCGCGTCTTCAGTGCTGTGTAATCCGTCCAGCCGACCAGCTCGATCTCCTCTACTCGGCGTCGCAATCTGCCCTGTTGCGACATAGCTCTGACTTCCAAGTTCACAATTACCAACCGATGATTCTGCCGCAGGTGAATTTTGGAGGTCAGTTGTGGCTTGTTCTGCGAGATTCCCGGTAGACGATCCTCCTAGGGCCATGATCCGACTCTGACCTGGGCCACTCTGGTCTGAAAGGTGCCCCAACGAAGGCCTTCGCACATCTCGACTCCCTGAACGACTCGCGACTGTCGCCGACGAGGTGCCTGCTCGTCGCTCTTCCTTCTTCCCCGACCGCGACGCCGCCGCGTTTTGCCCCGCCAGCCTCCTCCACTCCCTCTCCACGTCAACACCCTGCCGCCGCCACCACTCAGAAGACAGCAGCCACTCCCTCGGCTCCTTGTCGGCGAAGTTCACTGCAGACACTCCGGCCAGGAGGGGCAGAGATCCACGAAGTCGAGCCGCCCGCCCGAGAGGACCCCGCCGCAGCAGTCGCAGCCGCCAGCGACGTCGGGCCGGCGCTTGGGACGGTGTCGTGAGTTTTCGCAGACGACGAGACCAGTCGAACCGACAGCCGGCGGAGGGGGCAGGGACACGAGCAGGGGTGGCAGGGACACGGACAGGGGTGGCAGGGGCAGATGTAAGGACTGTGGTCGGGGCGACAGGGGCAGGGACAGATGTGAAGACTGGAGCAGAGGTGGCAGAGATACGGTCCGGGGCAGAGGCAGGAGTGGCAGGGGAAGGGGCACGGGCAGGAGAGGTGCGAGGGGCTGATGTAAGGACTGGATAAGGGATGGCAGAGATACGAGCAGGGGTATCAGAAACACGGCCAGGGGTAGGGGTAACGGTAGCAGCGGCAGATGTAATAACTGGGGCAGGAGTGGTAGACACACAGATAGGGGCGGATGTAGGCACGGGTGTAGGAATCGGGGCAGTAGCAGCAGTGGTGGTGGAGTTCGGTACTGAAGAAAGGAAGGTGGCAGCGACGGGGGAGGAGGCAGGAGCGGAAGCAGGGACGGCGCTGGAGACGGAAGACATGGCTGAGACATAAGCCGTGGTAGGGCTGGAAATAGGGATGGCGTCTTGAGTGAATGCAAGGGTGACCGGAGCTGCCGATAAGCCTGACACTGAATTCCCTGGCGTTGATGTCTCGGCTTCCGCTGGCGCTAACCGTGTGCTTCTGGTGGAGTTCATGGTTGTGCCAGCGGTGGTAGTGATCAGTTTAGTCGAGATGATAGTGATGGCGACGGAGTCAGCTGCTGTAAAACCAGGTGTGGAAGTTGCAGCTGAAGCGGTTGCGGCCTCCGTCGACTCAGTGGTGGTTTCCATTGCCGCTCCGCAGACAGCACTCGTTTCCGGAGACACTCCGCCGCTGTTGTCTTCTTCCATCTTCTCTTGACTCTCCTCTCCACCTCCTCTCTCTTCACCTTCACCCTTCGCCTCCCTTGTCGCCACCGGCATCGTCAACGCCTTCGTCGCCGTCATCCCCGAAGGTTGGCTCGTCGCCACTGTCGGCAGAGGCGCCGTCTTCGTCACCGTCGTCACCATCGCCGCCGGAGTTGCGGTCTCCGCCCCCGTCGCCACTGTATTCTTCACCACCGCCCATTCCGCTACCGGGGCCTCCTCCAGAGCCGCCGATGCCGTGTACGCTGACTCCGAGACCGCCATCATCGGCAGAGGAGCACCAGTGACGATCATCATAGGCGCTCTGGACGTGGCGGAGACAACCATCGGCTGCAGCAGACGTGCCGAGTTCGGTGCGAGTGTCACAACTGTCTCAACGGCAGCTCCTGGCGTCTCTGGTGGATGCGGCGGTTGTGGTGCGGGAGGTGATGAGAGTCCAGGAGAGGGCACAGGGACGTTTGAGACGGCTGGAGGAGTCCACACCACAGCAGCAGCTGGAGAGGCATCAGAGGTAGCGGCAGTTGGGTGCGGAAGAACCATCGACCTCGGCGACTTAGCCGGCGCCGTCAAGGATGATGGAGATGACTTCGTCGTCACGGGCCTGTCTTCAGCTCGGTGGGACACGCGGACAGACGTAGCAAGAGAGAGGATGTCTGTTGTCACCGATTCCATTGCCGCCGACGTCGCCACTGCTTCCCCAACCGCCGCCGCAACTGTCGACGACGCCGACGATGCTGGAGCGAAGATGAGCTCCAGGTCTAGCACAATCTCTTCCTGAAGTGACGAAGAAGCAGAACCGGCGCCACTTGCACCGTGGCGGCGACCGGCGCCCATGCGAGGTTTGGTCTTCTTTCTCACACCACAGGCACTCACAGATTTTGTGCTGGATGCTGTGGATTCAGCTTGTTTCGCTGCCTTCTTTCCAGGGAATCGTCGGGTCTTCTCGGCACGTGCAGACTTTCCTCCGGTTCGTAACTTCTCGGTGCCTGTCTCGTTGAGATGTTCCATCCTCTCCACTGGTGGCTTGTCATCCACCAGTGGCGAAGCATTGCTCCCTGACTTTGAGTTCAATGAGAGAGGCGACGGTTCACACTTGTGCAGTACCCTGGTGGCCAGTGACGGAGATGCTACTTCTACTTCAGATCCAGAGATGGCGGGAGATCTGTCAACTACCCTGTTTTCATCCACTTTGGCGGGTTTGGTGGGCTCGTCAACATGATTGACGGGTTCTTCAGTAACATGTGTGACGGGTTCTTCAACAACAGGAGTGGCGGGTTCATCGCATTCGGCTGGCATGGCGCAAGAAAGCTCTCGAACATCACATGACCTATCAGCCTCGCCTTTGCCGGGCGAAGCAACGATGGAAGTTTTCCGAGCTTCTTGTTCTGCTGCTGGTGCTTTATCATCTCCGACAACACCAACCCCTTCAGCGACCACATAAGGGCCGCCCACAGTTTGCAGTTCCATTGTTGCGTCACTTTCAGTGTCCCTGGCTTCGGCTGCGATCGGTACCTTAGCGACCGTTCTTCTCTCATCAGCTCGACTCGCATCTCCCCTCTCTTCACCAGTACTGTCGTCATCCATGTGTTTGCTGCCCACAGCTTTGCCAACTTTCATGACGTTACTTGACTTCGAGCCAGTCGCTTCGGCAGCTGTTACTGGCATAGAATCCATCTCCACTTCCGGAGCGTCTTCTACAACACTCTCCAGCGCCGTCTCCTCGATTTCTTGACACTTCTCACGAGAATCCACGGCTCTCGTTCGTAACTTACTGACCTGGGCTCCACGAAGTTCTCCAAGCTGCACGCCTTTCGTCGCCCCTTTTGCGATTCCTGGGGAACTTCCTCTCTCCTTCATACCTTTTGTCGCGCCTTCAAGCGCCTCCCGGGTCATTTCTTGAGATGTCACACCTTCCATCGTTTTTTCTTCAACTTCCTTCGAGACCAATTTCTCATTCACAGAGCCTCCCTCAGAATCTGTCTTCAACAATGTCGGCACAGTGACCCCAGCCGCGGTAGCCGCAGCCGCGGCGGTCACCGCGAGCGGACTGAGAACTGACACCGGCGGCGGTTTCTCCCCGGCCCCAACACTCTCCGAGACATCGAATCCCGAAGAATCCAGATGGAGCAAAGGTCGACGAGGACCGGGCGACGCTCTGAGGCCTCTCAGCTCGGCGGTGGCAAGGCTTTCTTCCGGGGTTACTTCAAGATCCGTAGGATCCTCTGATATTGGTTGAGTGTCTGATTCCTCCTCGGAAGGTGTCTTGGTTTGCTCCTCGCCTTCGTTGTCTGTGATCCCAGTTCTTGACATCGCTTTAAACGGCATTCTGATGTGTTCCACGACTGGTAACTCGGTCCGCTTGGTGTCGTTTACCTCTTCAGACGATTCTTCAGTCCTCCCGGTCTCTGAAACCTCATCCAGCATCTGAACATCTACATCCTCCTCCCCATCCGCTTCCTCCGTTCGCCTGAATAGCGGGCTCAGGGGCATCGCTGCTGCCGCCGTCGTCTCTACCCCCGCCAGTGGTACCAAGACTTCTCCAAGCTGCATCATGTTCTGCAGCAGGTCCCGCACGTTCTGCCCCTCCGCCGGCTGCGAGAGACGCCTCTCCCACTCAGGAGCCCGCATCTCCTTCCGTCGCTTTCGACGCCGATGACGATGGCGGTGACGTTCGGACACGGGGCCTGGAGGTTGAAAGGCTGGACCAGGACCAGTGTCTGGCTTTGGGAGATTCTTGTCTTGTGCTTCTGGGTCCTTGACGTGAATGTCGCTCTGGTCTAGTATTGCCTTTGATGAAGGCTGGGTGATGCCAAAGGCAGGTTGTGCTCCTGATGGAGTCGTCTTGGCAGGTGTTGAGACAGGGGTGGGCAGGACAGGCATGTCCTGCTTCTCAGGAGAGTCGAACCTCGACCGTACGTCACATGACGTCACATGACGTAAACCAGAATTGGATGACGACGACGATGATATAGGGGGCAGCGTTTTATCTGGTGTATCAAACATCGAGGTCACGGCACTGGGCTTCTCCTGAGAGATCTTTGACTCCACTGGCTTCTCGAGGCTGTTCGATGCGTGCGTTGTGTCTTCTGTTCTGGCAGTCTCGTCTTTCCCCGGGCTGTCAAACAAAGACCCGACGCTCTTCCGCCTATCATTCTTCTTTCCCTCAGGACTGTCAAACAGGGATCGTGCGCTCTTCTTCCGTACTGCGGACCCCTCCCTCTTTCGCCTCGCCGCGCCCGTCCGGTCAGGAGATCTTCCACAACTTCCGGGCGACTCTGCCAAGGCGGGAGAACCGAACAGAGGCATTGAGACAGCAGGACCAGGTGATTCCTCGGGTTCACTTTCATCACTGAGACGGGAGCTGGCGGCGCCCCAGTCACCGGGCGCGGCGGCAACGTCCTCACCAGCAGTGTTTTCGTCCGAGTCCTCACTTAAATCCTCTCCTGCATCCTTGACGTCCTCTTTGGACTTCTTGGCGGTGTCCTCAGGACGGTCATGATCGGTATTCCGGTTGGAGTCTTTGGTAGGACCAGCAGTGACACCATCAGCACGAGCTCTCGTCGCGGTGAAAGCGCTCCTTTTCTCTTCTGGTTCAAAAGATTGGCATGACACTGGAGAAGAAGTCTCTTTGGCCGCGCCAGAACGCAGGGCATCAGACTTCGCTGCCGTTTTCTTACTAGTAGCCTTAGGAACAGCGCGGCTTATGCGGCGTCGAGGCATGGTCAACTCTATAGCGTTGCCACCTAACGGCGATGATGAGAGGTTCAATTTCTCAACATCGCCGCTGGTGTCTTCTTCAGCGTCTGAAAGGGACAAATCAGCACGAAGTGTGCTTGAATCAACAGGTGACTCCAGCACTGGCATCGCACGACCTGCTACCGAACACCCGTCGCCAGCTTCCATCCCAAGCAGTGGCATCGGCAGATCTGGACCGCTCGCAGCGACATCTACATCTCCGACTCCACCGCCATCTTTATCACCGCAGACTGCAGCGCCACCTATATCCTCGCCACCACCGCCACCTATACCGCCCACGGCATCGCTAACCTTATCTCCGCCCGGAGTGTCATCTACACTCCCGCTCGGTAGACTGAGGTGGTTGACATCACCGGTAGACGGCAGTACGCTGACATCCAGGGCACCGCCGCCCTCAGGATCCAGCGTGACCAGAACAGGCATTCCTTCCAGCTCCTCCAGCACCACCGAGTCTATCCCTGGAAGTTCATTCACCTCAGTCACACCCGCCTCACCGCTACCCACATTCTTCGCTCCAGGGAGATGCGGGGAGATATCATCACAGGGAGATGATGACGATTGCTCGCCAGCCAACACATCACTGCGCTCTGGTCGGTCCCTCTGACTAACCTCTGTTTCCTCCATTTCGGCACTACTCCGGTCAGCGTCCGCGCCAGGCATAGGAACAGCGGTAACCCGAGCCAGCTTTCGTTTCACCACCGGCGGTGCTGGAGCCCACAGCTGCGGCTGCAGCTGTCTCTTCCCTCCCAGTATGTCAGCCAGACCCAACCCGCTCTGCGGCACATTCAACGGCATACTGATCGACACGTTCAGCGGCGTGTTCAGGGACGGCAGCAGCATCAGATCGTCGCACAAGTCCCCCAGGATCGGACTGACCGGACGGGATGCTGCCGGAGGACGCTCTTGTCGACCTTCTGCCGCTTCCGTCGCTGTCCCTCCCGCCGACGCAGCTGCAGGCTTCCCAAAGCAGGACGTCGCTTCCCGAAGCGACGTCCGGGCAGTTTCCTCCGCATCCCGCGCCCTCAGCGTCCTTGACTTGACCGCTGCTCCCACCGCCGCCGCTGCCGCAGCGGCAGCTGTTGATGCAGCAGCATCAGGCGGCGGATCCTGGGTGGACTTCGCACCTTGCGGCGAAGGAGAGGTGAACGGGAGAGGTGACGCCGATGGCGGCGAGGGCGGACGCTGATGCGATGTGGCAGAGGCCCGCGGGGGCGGGGACGGAGGAGGCGGAGGAGACGCGAAGAGCCGCTGCATCGCCGCCGGGGCCTGAGTAACCAGCCCGACCTCAGGGTCATCAGAGTCCGACCCGCTGCCATCGTCCTCCCCACCAGCAGCGTTCTCTGTAACGGGAGCGACACTCCCGGCGCTGGGGCCAGCGTTATTGGCGGTGAGATCCTTCTCGGTGGCGGTGGCGCCTTTGTTCATCTTGCCTTGGACGATGAGAAGCCGCCTCTTGCAGCGCTTATACGCCTTTCGTTCTTCCCCAGTCAGCGGACCTGAAATAACAGACCATACCAGGGGAATCAGTGATAAAGGGGAAATCAGACTACGATGAGGAAACAACACCAACCGTCACCGGCAAATGAGGAAACAACACCAACCGTCACCGGCAAATCATATCGGGAAGATGGGCCAGCAAAGGAGAGTAGGGGGCAAAACGAAATTGGGTTAATCGGGAAACAGCCACGGCCAATGTAATAAATATCGATCAAATCTATCAAAAAGCGGAATCAGGAACGGGTCCGGTAAATGTAACTAGAGGCTAGAGCAGAGTAACACCTCCGTCGGTGGTTAACATGCAAAACTAGTCAGAAATATACTCAGATATCCACAAAACGTATAGTATCACAATAGATAGTCTCTAATCAGACTGAAACAAATTAACAAAATGCATGTATAGCTAATGCATAAATAACGCTTAATTTTACCCTAGGACCTTGTTAGCTTAAATACTTATCGCTGCGGTTATTTTCTTGACTTGACATAATCAACCAACAATTTATGTAAATTTATGTAAGTTCGCACATGAATCGATTACAATCAACTCTAGCCATTAAGTCATTGCTCAAAGCATACAGAGGGATGACGGAAATGCTAGCCTAAAACTGTGACTCTTTCAAAACAATAGCAAATGTGTTTCAGACGATACAATCTTCATTTCGAGAGAAGTGCGCACATCAATCATAGTCAAACATGTCAAAATTAACACGCGCAGTGGAGGGGGGGGGGGGGGCAAATCCGCCCCCACCCCCTCCGGTTTTTCGAGCACAGCGAGAAAATTGCGGCACGCAGCGCCGCCGTTTTTTGCGGACTCGCCTACCAATGAATGCCACATATTGAGAAAAAAGTTTTGACCTTGAGTCACCTCAGGCCAGGTCACCAGGTCAGGTCAAAGTACAAGCATGCAACATGACCACTTTGTAAGTTTGGAGCTGTGCCATGGCCAGAGTTTGTGACAGATCCGTTTCAAAATTTCAGGATTGTATGAGTGCTCAGATGTCTAAAACTTGTATATCACATATTTTCGATATCGGTGACCTAAGGTCAGGTCAATCTCGTGACCTCCCCATTATGTCAATGGGAGAAAATTAAAATCCTTCCTATTCAACAGAAACCAATCGAATCAGGCCAATTCGTTCAGGATAATATCTCCTTAGCCCATTATTGATGTATCAATTGCAACTTTTGCCCAGTGACCCCCTGATAGGTCATCCGAGGTTACGAACACTTTTTTTGCCAATAACTTTTGATAGAGAAGAGATAGAAACGTGCGACAGGCACCGATTTGTTTATCTCATCAAGGCGCATCGACTGATATGCAACTTGACCTACCTAGGTCACCTTCATCTTGACCTTGACCCGAGGTCAAATTTTGAGATTGACCTAAACATGTCAAAACTGGTATGGTTCGAACCGCCTCGGAGTGAGAAACACGATGGTGTCGAAATAATTATGCTATCTTTGTTAGATAAAAAGTTGTTATCGAACACATTTTCGCTGAAAAAACAGGTTTTTGAAATTTAATGACCTCTGGAGCCTAAACTATTGACCTGAGGTAAAATCTGGTGTTACATTTACGAAAGAGCATTTCAAGGGCTTTCGAATGACGTTTGCGGATTCCTCCTAGCTATAATGGTTTTGAGATAGTGCGAAGTTTCTGGAAAATGTCCTAATATGGAAATTTGACCTCTTGACCTCATTTGACCTCGAAGATTTTGACCTAGGGTCATAAAATTTGCACACAATAGAGTTCCTCCTCGCCCCCGCCTACCCCCAAGTTCGTTATGCTAGCATTCACAGGATCTGAGATCTTAAGGGGGGCGGAATCCCCCCCCCCCCCCTCCAGTGCCCGTAATTCTCAGACCCCTTCACGGCGCGTGTTAACCCTAGTTTGAGCCTTTTCTGGATAGTAAGAAAGCAATAATTATCTACCTATTTAATCGGAGAAGTATTACTATAATATGTTGAAACGGTTGTATTTTGCCTTTGATGCCATGCACGAAAACGGCAAATGCCATCTAGGAAGTTATCTGGGCTGAAGACTCCAAATGAAGTCCGCTCATGTTTGTTCATGTGTGTCGTTCATGTTTGTGAAGTCCGTTCATGTTCAGGTTTCTCCACAACGTGTCAACAGCACACAATAATGCTAACGAACAGCACCAAACAATGTCGGTACGAATACAACGAAAATCGACAACAGCACACGGCAAAGCTAATATCCAGCACATATTCATATTTGAACGGCACTGGTGTCAGTGAAGCCTTACAGTAAAGAGAATCGGTGTGTCAGCTATTCATCCCCACATATGTTATTACCGTCCCCACTATAAATCATATTTAAAACCTACTTAGAGTCTGCTATCACCAACTGACACAATGCAAATCCACAACACCACTAACACCAACATAAACGACAACGGCCCCTACTATCGCCCAAAACACATCGATGTCACCTTTATCGCACCACAGTGATGCTTTACCGTAGCGGCGTCATTACGCGACACAAAGCAAATAGAGCGATAACCAGTAACTATGACAACTAGCAACCCACCAATAACAATGCCGGCACATAAGTCGTAAAGAACGATGGCTACCCGGAAATGAAGGTACGAGTGTCAGGTGACCTATTCCAATTTGCCACAATCGATTTTTATATGAAGTTTAACATTGCCTCCACGTGCCAATTTTTAAAATACACTTCGGAACGAGCGTTTTCAGGGAGGAAACCGCTCCATATCTACTAGAGATGCAATATTTTCCTAAAATCGAATACCGGCCCCACACCACACCACCATTAGCCAAAAATACCGGCAATATACCGGCGCCGCCATTGCCATTACATTATCACACATGCTCAAATACCGCATAAATACCGGCGGTACCGAAAATATACCGGCATGCCGGTATTGAAATCTTGCACCTCTAATCTACCTTACTTCCTCCACCAATGGAAGCATCACCGTCTGCGTCTCGTGCCGAAATAGCTGCGGGGCTCCCAAGTCACAATCATCATCACCACCAGACAGCCCCCAACATCCAACTTTCCTAGTGATGATGATTTGGGTCCAACCTCCCCAGCCAACGCCAGCACCGACACACGTACAACTTCCTCCAGCGGTGACGGCATCCAGGGAAGTGCCCACACTCGTTCGTGATCAATAATGCAGTGCGTCGTTTACTCAGCCACTGTCGGGAAGCGGGCGTTAAATATTCATGTCTCGGTACATAGTCGGACCGGGCGGTGGCCCTGGTGGGGGGGGGGGGGGGGGGCGTTTTTCCGGGATGGCGGTGGCGACGTGAGGACGGGGCGTTGACCGTGCAATGTTGACACTCTGCATTCATCTGCGGCGTATGGCGGTGGTGAGCAGTGCATGTACGAAAACAAAATATCATGGTGCAATGTGAATAAGTACACATGCAAAAAAAAACAATTACAAATTACTGGAAAATGATAATCCATAAATTCGGATAATTTCTAAAACAAAATAGGTTTGGCACACTATCAATCAATCATACTCAACTTCTAAGTTTAGTAGCATTGATTAAGTAGCCAAATACAGTTAAGTAGCAAAATACAGTTAAATAAATACCTACATACACGAAGAATATATAACTGCTCAACAGTCATCATTCGGTAATAGCATAGCACCACTGCTTAACCACACGCGTTGCTAACATCCCGGCCGGTATCGATTTCCAGTGACGTTCCGCGCCCTCACGCTGGTTAGACACGGAACTAAAACACATCAAACAGGACAACAAACAGAATTCCACGCGATCAAACAGTGCTTAACTGCCGTTTGATTAAATCGATCAATACGGGCAATGGCGACGAATTTCAGTCCAGAGTTCAATTTCGTTGCAAACTATCATTGGGAAAGATCGCGAATTCGTACACTTTTGCACAAGGCACACAGACACAATATGTACACAGACAGGGACACAATGCCGCTGCTCGTCTTGTCTCCAGTTAACGACAATGTTAAATACGTCACACTCGTCAAGCAGAGTTTGGCGCGTGGCTTTATTCGAACAACGCCAAGATTTCTGATCCCTCTCACGCAATCCATACGTTAAGGTACCCACAGCTTGTCATATAAATGATGCCAACATCTCACTCAGCTTCTACGGCATAGCATGCTTAAAATACCCTTCACCTCGTCATTTCACGAATACCCTGCGTTT
This sequence comes from Balanus nubilus, assembly GCA_031763405.1. Lineage (NCBI taxonomy): Eukaryota > Metazoa > Arthropoda > Thecostraca > Balanomorpha > Balanidae > Balanus > Balanus nubilus. The sequence continues at coordinate 18,276 of JARFNZ010141061.1, forward strand.
CCCCCACAGCCTCCTAACATAACCACTCCATTTCCTATGCGACTTTAGCCTTCGCCTTCTCACTCCTTTCTCACTCTCCATGTTCTCACCTTCTCCCCCTCACCAACCACACCCCTCGACACGCCAGCCCGTCAACCCAGCGCCACGCCTCTTTGCCAAAGCCGGGCAGCGTCCGGACAGCCCTCTTCAAACACCAGAGCAGACCTAGACGGCCCGGGCCAAAAACTGGCGGCGGCGGCGGCGGCGGAGGCGGAGGCGGAGGCGGAGGCGGAGGCGGAGGCGGAGGCGGAGGCGGAGGCGGAGGCGGAGGCGG
>JARFNZ010141062.1:0-10499 GCA_031763405.1 Balanus nubilus
CCCCCCCCCCCGGACGCGACCGGGACGTAATAATTTCCGCATGCGCTATAATTTTACAACCGTGGCCAACGCGTGATCATGTGAAGAAGTTCGCTTAAATTGCGGTAGTCGTCAATGAGTGTATGCCTCCATGAGCCTGATATCAGTGGATTAGGCATACAGGCTACAGCTATGCGTAAGTAAAGCACACAAACAGTTTACCTTGTGGCCGACGACGGTGAGGAAGTCCACACCAAGCCGAGTGACGTCCACCTCGACCTTCCCGACGGTCTGCGCCGAGTCCGTGTGGAACCAGATGTGGTGTCGGTAGGGACACTCCGCCAACACACTGACGAACGGATCACAAAAACGGATGCAGATCGGCCGGTACTTAAGACACTATTTGAAAACGTTTGTGAACGCATTGAAAACGCATTGTGTTCGCAACGTTGAAACCTCGTAGTAGAAAGACAACAAATGTAGATATCCGTAGAGTGATGTTAATGCACCCTATGGATGCTTTTGTAGCAAAACTTTTCCATTCTTCCCATTTTTAATTCCAAAAGTTTTGATTGTCCATTCAATGTCATCGCCGCGGGATGTTAATATTTTATGCTATTTATGTTTATAAATAGATAGCGGACGGCGAAGTTAAATACCTGGTAATGACGTAGAGAAGTCGAAAGAGTTCTTTTTTCAAATACGGCCAAATATGACCACGTTTCTGCGTTGTAACTCAGCAACTAAAGATAATTTATTTCAAAGGAACACGGTTCAAAGTGTATTTTCAAAATTGTCACGTGCAGGCAATGCTTAAGTCCTTATAAAAAATCAATTTTGGCTTCCGAATTTATAATTGACCTCTATAGCGCCAATAGAGGTCATATAAATAGGTCAATAGAGGACATATAGAGGTCAATATAATTCCATTGACCCTATAGAGGTAAATGGAGTTCATTCATTTATATTGAAGATAAGGAGAATTCTTTGCGGGGGCACTTTCAATCGTGTTCTTTTTTAAATAAAACGTACTATAAGTAGTTTTGGACCGGACAAAAGTCGGCATTGAAGATGCCTGAGCACGCTTCACAATCGATGTTCAAGGTTACAAATTCCCCGTTACGTCTCTATCACATGTGTTCAGTGCACCTGTGATATCGATATACAAACCACCATTCTCTCTGCCCGGCCGGACTAATTACCAGCACCCATATACCGCTCCTCCACCCCGACCCACCGTCCTAAGGCCTGTATGTCGTTCAGCACGCCGGTCTCGTTGTTGGCGTGCATCACGGAGACGAGGCAGGTGTCGGCAGTGAGGGCAGCCCGAAGGTCGGCCACCTCCACCCTCCCTCCGGACCGACACGGCAGCCGGGTCACTGAGGGAGCCGGCAGATCGATCACTGAGGGAGCCGGCAGATCGGTCACTGAGGGAGCCGGCAGATCGGTCACTGAGGGAGCCGGCAGATCGGTCACTGAGTGAGCCGGCAGATCGGTCACTGAGGGAGCCACAGATCGGTCACTGAGAGAGCCGGCAGATCGGTCACTGAGGGAGCCGGCAGGTCGGTCACTGAGGGAGCCGGCAGGTCGGTCACTGAGGGAGCCGGCAGATCGGTCACAGAGGGAGCCGGCAGATCGGTCACTGAGGGAGCCACAGATCGGTCACTGAGGGAGCCGGCAGATCGGTCACTGAGGGAGCCGGCAGGTCGGTCACTGAGGGAGCCGGCAGGTCGGTCACAGAGGGAGCCGGCAGATCGGTCAGCCGTCACCGCAACAGAGCAGCGTCGCAGCTTTACGTGGTGGGATGACATTCAAAATAGAGATACATATAGCAAGATTCCTGCCTTACGCCAAACATCATTGATTTTATTAATGATGATGATGATATTGGACCTGCGGGCGTGAAACTTCCAAAACAGTTGCCAATGCAATTGCAGTGCATCCTCATGATTACGTGGTACCTTTACATTGTACAGGTATTCATATAATATACAAAACACATGTCTACATGAAATAGGTATTTCACCAAATAAGCTGGGTAATTTCCGTGAGCACGTGCCCAGTTTGCGCCGAGCAGACCTGAGCAGAGCCGTCGCCGCTCGAGGTCAGTGATCGGCTCCTTGACAGCGTCGTGCTCGATGTCCGAGGTGATGATGTGGGGAGCGCCCTGACGGCCGGTCGCTGAGTAAAAGTCCAGCGCACCGCGGACCACCATGTTGTTGGCCTGCCGGAGGGGGAGGGGGTGAGACTTCATCTTGTTGTTGGGCTATCAAGGATAAGGGAGATGTTGTCAGAGCCAGCAAGAACATCTCACAGAAGAACATGGCAATATATTGGAAATATATGGCGAAAGATACAATACAGCTTTCTGACACCTGACACAGTTTCCAAACATCCCCACCGTGCACACCCACCTCAGTGCCACCTGAGGTGAAGATCACGTGCTCCGGCTGGGCGCCAATGGCCGAGGCCACGTGCCCTCGCGCTTCCTCCACCACGCGGCGAGCACTGAGGCCGGGCGTGTGCGTGGAGCTCGGGTTGGCCCAGTGCTGAGTCAGGGACTCGGTGATGTCTGCCACCACCTCCGCTGCCAGCGGCGTGGTGGCGTTAAAGTCCATGTACAGCATGGCGTTGGGCTGTGGTTTGCTTGTCATGGTGCATGCAGACGTGAAGCTCGGAGGCAGGACGTCGTGTGAGGGTTAGCTTCCTGGAATTGTACAACCGGGAGTGAGTTAGAGTGTTCTAGATGAATTACAACATGAGAAAATGAGCTAATGTCGTATGTTGGCAATATACAACCTAGATTTAATCAAAGCATTGTCAAGCATGGACAAGCTGCAGGAGGGCAATACAAATATGTCAACCATTTTTTTTAGATTATGACACTGTCAAAAGGGGTGAAGCTTTAAATGTGGATGCGATCTAAATATATACTATTTTTAGCTACGAGCCAGTGAGCTTTAGAGTTTATCATCAGGGACCAGCCAATGTTGCACCTACAATCGAGAATCTCCCCACTGACGCCCAACATGGCTTCCACCCTGGAAGGTCCTGCGCCATGCAGCTGTTGCTGGCAATGGAAGACTGATAATCAAGAAAGAGAATCCTGTCAACGTCATATAGGTCAAGGCGTTCAACACCGTACCACCAAGGAGACTACTCTGACAGGTGGAAGCGCACAGTATTGGTGGGAAGATCTTGCAGTGGATCGAGGTCATGTTTGGTGGGTGGCAGTTGGTCGCGGTGGTCATCTGTGCCCATCGGGGTCCAACAGGGTTCCGTTCTTACTCTGTTGCTGTTCGTTCTCTACATGAATGACCTGTCTGATGTACTGAACTGTGCGATCAAAATCTTCTTGGATGACAGTCAGCTGTACCAGTCTGTTCGCCTCCCAACCAATTCCCTCACCCTGCAGGAGGACCTGAATGCTGTTGTACACTGGGCCGACGAGTGTCTGTTGACGTTTAACTCCACTAAGCGCAGTCTCGCACATTGGTCGTCTGAACCGCCACAACTTCCACTTTTTGAGGGAGTGACACCGGAAGAGACAGCAGCCAAGAGGAACCTCTGTGTTTACATAGACATGGAACTCAAGTTCAAGAGGGAAGCTGGTGCCACAGTCAGCAAGGAATCACAGGTAATAGCAGTGATAAGCAAATCCTTTCAACTGCTTTACAAGCCAACCCTGCTCATGCTTTTCATGACTGGCATCCTGCCCCACCTGGAATACAGAAACATTGTGTAGGACCCATTCGGCAATGGCTTTCAACTGGGCAGACCAGCAGCTTGTTGAGCATACGCAGCAGCAGGTGAAGACAGTGCCAGAGCTGCATGCATCAGCTGTCCTACCCACAGCAGCTTAAGGAGCTGAAGCAAGAAGTGTTTGCATGGAGATATGATCATGGTCCACCAGCTGCTGCATGGTTGCCCCGATCCAGAACTGCAGGTCTTCTTCATCAAAGCAGCCACCCGAGACATCAGAGGACATCCATGACAGCTGATCAAGCCAAGAGCAGCCTCCCATATCTGGTGCAGTGCTTTCTCAGCCAGAGTCATTAATGACTGTAGCAATGGCTAATGCCCTTGCGCTTGGTCGTCTTGAACAGCACATTCAAAAACATTGATCAAATAATTTGTATCGACAACTTGAACTACCTGTTTTATTGTCACATGAGCACGTGTTTTCCACAGCACACTCAAGGCCGTACAGCACTCACCAAAGGCCATATTGATATACAGACTTATACTGCACTCGCCCCTATCGCCCCTATCGTCCATAAGCTCTGGGATTCAAGGGATACTATGCAGATAACCAAAGTAAGGATTTCTAGTCATAAGACGTCATCGCTCTTGGCCAATAGAAATGTGCATTCTTAATCTTTGACCAATCGGAAAGCTGATGGAATTGCTGTGCAATGAAAGTTTACGATTCCCTTTTCCGTGTTTAAAAAAAATTTGTTCAACAATTTAAGATATGAACAAGATACCTTATCTGTCATTGCCAGCAAATTCTGTATTCTGTCACAAATTAAATCGAGTTAATGGTATTGAATAATTTCTTGTTTTACACTTTCGAAAGTTTAGTGCCTCTGACGTCATTTATTCCCGGGAATCCAATAAGGATATTTCAGAACTAGAACCTTAGTTGAATACCGGCAGGCGCGCGTGTTGCTGGTGGACTGCATATTGCAAATTTGCTAATATTTGTGTACTTCTGCCCCGTCAGAATGGCGTTCGTCTGTGCCAGTAAGATTATGCTTTTAACTTTGATTTGAGTTACTTCATGGGTTCGTGTTTTGCCTCAATTTTTAATAAAACATGGGTTACTGTGCGCCATAATTGTCCCAGCCGTTCAGCGCACGGGTTCATTATTTTATTGAGTTCTATGAAAGGGAATGTGAGGGTTTTCTTCCTATTTAGAGTTAACAATGCATTAAGACACAGGGAAATTAATTACACATCCAATTTAAGTCATTTTGATGTCTTATCTGTATGTGACAAAAAACACTCGGAAGTTTGGTTTGTGCTCCATGAGTACTTGGTTGCTAAGCTTTAATTTTTAGGTCAGTATTTCTTCAAAACATGTCGAACCTCGTGACTTATTTTCATGATATCTTTGGATTTGCATGCAACTAAAGAGACAAATGATATTTACATAGACTGAAAATTCACTTTTGAGCACACGCAATTACTGTGTCCCAAAATTGATTTTTGTCTTGGGTGTCAGAGTGGGAAATTGAAGCCACAATGACAATGAGAGTGGAAAATTGTGCAACTTAAAGGTGCTATTTCTATTGATAACATGCATTGTTAGCCTATTTGTGTCAGAATAACTATAACAACTTAAAACTCAAAACATGGAAGTTAAAAATTTACTTCTATAATCAAGTCTAAGAGTGGAAACTTACTCACATTTAAGTGTTATTTCCCACCCTAATCAGTAAATTTTGAGACAGTGGCTGATTCTAAACTCACCTGGTTTATTCACCTGATTGGATTGGGATTGGGATTCACCCTTGCGCTTTTAGGTTATGTTGAGGACAGGAAGGAACTGAATGGTAGGAATATGAATGGTAGGAATATGAATTGTAGGAATATGAATGGAATGCTAAATGATAAGACATGCCAGCCCAGTTTATCACAAACATTATACACTGCAGATGACAGATGGCTGGAGATGTGCATCTTCCTAAATCATTCAAACAAAGTAGGTAGGTACCTAGGTAATCTTTGACTAAGTACCTACCTATTACCTAGTGCTTCTGCAAGCAACGTTTTGAAACATTAGAGACTAGACACTGTTATGCAGTGTTGGAAAATTAACGTTTGTTGGTTCCAAATGCTGTTCTCTCAAGAAAAGCTTAACTATTTGGATTTTAAGCCTTTTGGCATCTTAACATACCTACTGATACGAGCAAACAGTTTGATAATGCTCACTATCAGTACCTTTAAGATTTATCACCATAAGAAGCTCCTTTGCCTTGATCAACAAAAGCACACTGCCACTGCTTTACAAGTTGCTAGTACGGCCACACCTGGAGTACGGAACCTTGTCTGGGGCCCCTTCAACAGGGCAGACCAGAAGCTGGTAGAGCAGACCCAATGCAGGGTGACTCGCATGGTACCCAGTCTTTGTCACCTGTCCTATGAAGAGAGACTGAGAGCCCTGCAGCTGCCGTCTTTGTACTATCGATGCAGGAGGGGAGGTATGATTCACACTTATCAGATGTTTCATGGTGGAGTGGATGTGAATCCCACTGGCTTCTTCATGCTTGTGACTGATGCCACCACTAGAGGACATCCCTTCAAGCTCCTCAAACCATCTGCGCAATGCAGAGTGAGGAGGTCAGCGTTTGCCATCAGGGTTGTGAACTATTGGAACCGCCTGCCATCTGAAGTGGTCTGTTCTCCCTGTGAACACATTCAAGGCCAGTCTCGATGCCCATTGGGCACACATCTGGTACCATATACCGGACGCTGATTGAGACAGTAAGGAACTTATGAGCTTGATGAGTGCAGGATTTCCAGGCGTCACAGCCTTTTCAAAACCTGATTACCGTTTAAGACTGATTGAAGGTAAGGTAAGAATTCCAGCTTAAACTTTTGTCACAGACGTGTCCAGTTGAGCCCCTTACAGACATAGATTCACAGTATTTCAACTGTTATCAGATACATCATCAACTGTCATTACTTACACACAGTCATGTCATATGATCAAACATAATGAAACTAGCAAGGTCACCACCACCGTCTGCAAGGTCATGCAGAAATGGAAATGGATTTAAATCCACACTCAGCTTGACGGATGTCAAAACAGTTGCGCCAGTTTGACGGATGTCAAAACAGTTGTGCCACTAATGCAAACAGCGGCAGATGCTGATAGAGGGAATGGCTGTAAAAAACGGGACAGCTTTCCAGATGTGGGGATGGACGACTGTGATAAAAATCAAGATAAGGAGAAAACTGTGGGTAAGAGAGGAGGTGCAGGCAAAGGGTCTACAAAAACTAGACAGTGGATAGAGCATAAAATCTCATTCCATTACATTTTGACAATGTAAACACTTCAAATCCAGTTTGATAAGTCACAACCATTGTGCCATTTTCATTGATGAACTGGCATGTCCTCTGATTCTGGGTTCCATTAATGACCGCTGTTTTATCTTAATGGCTGCAGGGAATGGGGAACAACCCCACCAGGTGAGAGTGAAAGACTGGAATTTTCCTTGGGGGCTAGTTTAAGTGAAAGGTTGTCAAATCATGAGTCAATTTTCATCCTTATGCACAATGCCAATGATACACACAATACACAAAGCTGCGGACAAGCTGACAAGCCCACACACCCCATTAACTCAGTGAGGAGTGGACTTTGCTTCTGACCCACTTGGTTGTGAGAGCCCAGGTTCAAGTAGCCTCAGCACTTGCCATTTGGTTGTCAGTGAGCAGGGAAGGCCATGTCCACACATCTTGGGCATGTAAAGCTTTCATTTCTAAGTGCTGCTGGCTACCCAAATTGCCTGATCTGATGGTAAAGGTCAGGACCTGCATAACAAGCTCTGTTTAGCAAGGGTGGAGAATTAACAAGTTGTTCGTAGGAATCTAACTCAGTGGCCTAAACTAAAAATGAATAAATTAATATTAACTTTAATGCACTGCCATTAACCCATGCCAGTGTAGGTCAAAACTTTCATACACTTCTCACATTGTATGGAATCCTCAGTCCTCACTTTCAGTCACCTTCTTGCCACAGTTTGGTTTGCCAGGCCCACCTTCGCACACTGACTGGTCCTCATCTTTCTCTCTTCCTGATCTTGGTGTTCCTGGGTCTGGGCTGGGGTTGTTTGATCGGGATCCCCATGGCCTGTAGATATCACTGTTAAGTCTTTTAATGCCTAGGGTGTCATCTTTTTTAGTGTTGTTTGGGCTACTTGGTGAGCTTGCCGCAGGAGCACTAGTGACTGAGGGAATCATCCTGACATTCTCAGGTGTGTTCCATTCCTCCCCCACTGCACTGGGTGCATTAGCCACAATGATTTTAGTATCTAACCATTGAGCCACATTTTGGTTTTGGCTTGTCTCATAAACCCTCTCAACATCAGGAAAATCACAGGTGGAATGCCTGTCACTATGAACAGTGGAAGTTCCCTGGCCTTTATCTTCCTCGGATACCTAACATCATTGCTTATTCCTGTCCTGGCAGTTGTAGCGCCTGCTCTGCCTTCTGGTTTTCCCTGTGGAAGACGTTTATTGCCAGGTGTCCCTGAGTTCGCTAAAAGTCCTAATATATATTATCTTTCCATGAAGGTTTTGCCTGACCAACAGCATAGCTTGATCATTCCTTTGGTTTTGTGAGTGACACTGGTCACTATCCCTTGCCATTGACTAGATGGGTCAGCCAGGTTAGTGAGTGGTTGTGACTGCGGCCTGTGACAGATGGCTGTATGATGGCTGGAGCTATCACTGCACTGTGGGGAAGGCAGGGCTGTATGTCAGTGCGTGCTGCCCAAAAACAGACAGCAGTTCACCTCCACAGTCATACTGCCCTGACATTTCTAGTGTCCCCCCCAAACAAAAAAGTGAACAAAGACAGCAGTTCATTTCACAGGCTTAGCACGGTATTTTGCCACATGACATTTTGTGTGCAAACTTTCAAATTCAGAAACGTAGACCAAGCAACTTATTGAGTATTGCTGTGGCACGAAATAACCATGGTAGTTGTTTTGCTTCTAGCCCCTAAATCATTAACATAATTGGTAACCACTGTTCTTTTTCTTTCAGTATCGATAACAGCGACTACATGCGTAATGGCGACTTTGTGCCGTCCCGCATCCAGGCGCAGCAGGACGCTGTCGGCATGGTGTGCCACGCCAAGACGCGGTCCAACCCGGAGAACAACTGCGGCCTCATCACCTCCGCCGGGTGGGTGCAGTTCGGGCCAGTGACGTCACCGTCAGGGGTCGCACCTCTGCCACTTGGGAGAGCTAGGGGTAGTAATGAACGGTGGTGCAGAATGACGGGGGTGTCATGCGACCTGAATAGTCAAAAACCGCCATGGAAGGTGTCAAAATTTGACGTCAATTTTGACGCATCTGGAAGTATTTTTTAATCTCAAGCTTGTGATCATCTGAGGTTTTTTTCCAGCTTGCTCAGACGTTTACAGAATATGATTTACTGTCTCTTATACGCCTGTCAGTTATAAGGATCCAATTAAAATGCATCCTTTGGACACACTTAATAGAATAGTCCTATTTGTTGGTCTGGAATGATATAGCTGTATGACAGTATTCACTATAATAGGGCCATGTAGCTAAGACTTCAACGGTTGTTTTTCTCTTGCTGCCTTAGACGGCCAGATTAGCCTGTTTGTCGACCTCTATTGCTATTTATATAGGGTTTGTCACACTTCTTACTAAGCACTTCTTGCTGGGCGCTAATTGACCTTCGTAATTGTCGCGCCCTAAAACCCCAATTATCAAACAAAAACATTTCTCACCTCCCGACAAAGGCACAGAGGTTGTACCTCAGGATTGTATATTCCCTGTCTAGCGAATCTCTGGGGTCGAGAAATTGACTCGAGAGGTCATTAACAGTTGGGTTACTGAATGGAGAAGGGTCGGCCTTGTTCGATATAGTGGCTCAGTTATTGATAGCAAACACAATGCCCAGTGGAATCGAACCTTATGTCGCGAACTTCTGGACTGGACAGTGGACATGTTATTGTCGCCGAGGCGTCTCATATCCACTCATATCAAAGGTGAACTGACATCCTACATATATATAAAACATTGCATTATAAACGATCAAGTCATATAAAACCAGAAGGTCCGGCAAAAGCGGCCCGACCGCGTCTTTGCATGCATTCAAAGAGCGCTTCCGACGGCTTTCGCTGCGGCCAACAGCACCGCTTATGTGCTTCATGACAGTGGATGACAGTAGGTGGCAGCAGCGAACCAGTGCAGATGGCAGCACGTATCGCTGACGTACCGTTCGGACTATAAAGCGGAATTCTCACTAGCGTCCGGTCGTCCGATCTCCGTCCCTAAACGGGCACATGCTGACCTGGAGCGCCCACTGCTCAGTTCCCCTATGTTATCCCGCGCCCCGCTGGGGTATTCAGCCGAACACTGGGGGAGGGCAGATTCTCCCCCCTCCACTGGGGGAGGGGGGGGGGCAGATTCTGCCCCCCCCCGTCTAATTCCCGAACCAATAGCCGTAGCGAGACACGCGAGGTGGCGATCGAAAGCTCTCAACGAGAAGATTCTAAAGCATGCTTAAAATTGTCTTTAGAAGGTCAAGGTCAGATCAAAGGTCAAAACCATGTGTTTCCGGATTGCTGGCTGTAGAGACAGCAATCCGGAAAGCTATCAAGAGCTATCAAGAGCAGCGCGACCAAACTCAGCCAAAACACTTCCAATTAACAGCGGAAGGTACTGCTGGAGTATAACACTCATATTAACCCTCGCCCTGGTGGGGGTCTGCGCCAACTTCGCCCTGGTGGGCGGGGGGGGGGGGGGTCAAAAAGA